>VYZP01081164.1:0-13673 GCA_013400635.1 Hypocryptadius cinnamomeus | reverse complement strand
TTCAAAATACATCATTACATGTAGAAAAAAGAGGGAGAAATGTTGCTTGTCTTCTAATTTCTCTTAAAATCTTATGTATTTGTCTAAAATGCACCATAGAAAAAACTACCACTGATTTAAATAGAAAACAAGAAAATAAAATCCAAGCAACTAAAATAATGTCTATGTGCATAGAAGCATTGATCAGATTCACCGATATATATTAAAAGGTCTTTCTTTCTGCTGAGCTGGGAGTGAAATATTTTTAAATGCTTGTTTTGTAAACAGAAAATCCATGATTTAAATTAATGATTTATTCCTTTAAAGCCAGTGTGGAATCTATTGCTGGCAAGATGAGATGCACATTGTCTTCTATCTGCATATAGCCATGTAACTGTGCAAAATCTAGCAGTGAATATGGAAAAAAAAAAAAAATTGCCTGGTTTCAAGAATATCTCCCGAGTCTGAGATATGTCTCACTTGTTTTTCAAATACTGCAACAAGTAATTTAAGCTCTGTGTTCAGAGAAAGAACTTGTCTCTCTGTGCATGCATACATCTGTATTACCTGATTAGCATTAATTTTTACCTGTTTTAAACAGAAAGATTGCAGTTCTCCTCCAGTGTTGCCCCCGACCCACCTCCAAGGAAATGATTATTAAGAGTCCTGAGTTCCTTCCCAAGCTCAAGGAAGTCAATATACACTATCAAACCATGCTGAAGTGCTGATCACACTCCAAGGCCCAGATACTTGTAGGGTTTTAAGGTTCAACTTTCTCTAAAGATTTGTGAAGACCTGAAAGTCTGGATATTACCAGTGAAGTACTCAGTTCTGTATTTGTGATGAATGTTAAGCTTTTGGAAAACCTGCCAAGAGTCACTACCAGTTGCTGGCCTGGATCAATCATGTATCTTGTAGATTTCTATTTTCTGTGCTCCTGAAAAGCTGCAACTTTAGAAGATCACAGAACAGCTTAGGTTGGAAGGCATTTCTGGAGATCAGGTACTCTAACCCCCTGCTCAATTGGGGTCAGCTACTCAGGGTGCAGACAACTTCTCTTGTCAACCTGTGCCAATATTTGATTGCTGTCACAGGAAAAAAAGGAGATTTTTCTTATATTTAGGTGGAATTTCCTAATGAATGTTTCAGTTTGTCCCGTTGCCTCTTATGCAATCACTGGACACTGCTGAGAAGAACCTAGCACTTTCTTCTTTAATCCCAGTACTGGACATTTGTACACATTGATAAGACTCCCCCTGAGCCTCTTCTTCTCTGGGCTGAACAGGACCACCTCTCTCAGCCTCTACTCACATGCCAAATGCTTTGAGCCCTTGATTTACCTTAGTGACCCTTCACTGCACTTAACCTCCTCTATGTCCTTGTCTCTCTTGCACTGGGGAGCTCAGGACTGCACACAGAGCTCCTGATGATGTCTCCTCACTAGCACTCAGTAGAGGGGAAGGATCATCCCCTTTCCACCTGCTGGCTGAGCTCTTCTTGATGCATCCCAGGATACTGCTGGCCTTCTTTGGTGCAAGGCTGCATTGCTGGCTCATAGCCAATTTGTTCACCAGGGTCCCATGGATCTTTCCTGCCAAGCTGCTTTCTTAGATGATCAGTGCCCGAGGTCTACTAGTACATGGGGTGACTTTGTTTTTCCCTTGGCTGAACTTCACGGGTTTCCCATTGGCCCATTTCTGCAGTCAAGGTTTGCTGTCAGCCTGCCCTGAACAGCAGCACAACCATCCAGTCTTCCACCCAGTTCTCCCAGTTATGTGCCATCTGCGAATTTGCTGAATCTGTTGTCAGAGTCATCAATGAGAGGGTTACACAGTGCTGGTTCCAGTATTAGCACTGGAGTTGGCTAGTGACTAGTGACTGACTTCAGGCTGCTGATCACATCTCTTTTGAGCCCAGCGCTTCAGCCAACTTTCAAATCACCACACTGTCTCATATATTTAACCCATATATCACCAGGTTGTCTGTGAAGATGTTGAAAAGAGACAATGTCAAAAGTCTTACTAAGATAAACCACATCCATGGCTCTCCCCTCACCCACTAAGCTTTCCATCTCATCATGGAAGGCTATCAGGTTGGTCAGACACAATTTCCCTTTGACAAATTTGTGCTGACTGCTGCTGATCACCTATCTTTCAAGTGTCTGGAAACAGTTTTCAGGATTAGCTGCTTTCCAGGGATCAAGGTGAGGTTGGCCATCCTGTAGCTGCTTGGATTCTTCTTGCCCTTCTTGAAGACAGGAGTGACATTTGCTCTCTTCCAGTGCTCAGGAACACCCTCCTCGATCACCATGACCTTTCTGAGATAATTAAGAGCAGCCTCTTGATGCAAAGACATCTGACAACTCTTTGCTGCATCCCATAAGGGCCCATGGAGTTGTGTCCGACCAGTTTCTTTGAATGTTCCCTAAACTACATGAAGTAGTTCCTAAACTACACCAAGTAATTCCTAAACTACACTGAACTTCCTTGTTCCAGACCTTCCAAGGTTAAAAAAAACCCCTGATGTGAAGAAGGCATTGATTACCTTGGCCTTTTCAGTGTTCTTTGTTACACGGGCCCCATCCCATTTGGCAGCAGCTCCCCATTTCCCCAGTATTTCCCTAGCAGCTGGTATGCCCTGTGCTACAGCAAAGCATGGCCCAGCATGCCAGGGCACAGCACTTATTCCAGCTACCTATGAGCACTACTTATGGAAATAAACAGGACACGACAGAAGCCAGGGCTGGGCTCTGTGCTACCTTCTGCACCTCGGGATTTCAAGCAGCGCATGCAGAAGTGCACCAGGAGCTGCAGAGGCTGACTTTGAACGTCCAGCTGCAAATTTAAAGTGATATGAGCTCCAGCTTATTGAAACTGTATTTTCTCCTCTGTGACAGATATTTTACCTTTCCCTTTGTCTGCCCTGTTGCCCTAAACTCAGCTTGCTCCGACGGGATGCATCCTCAGCCAGTCAGTCAGTCATTCCCTCAGGCAGGGTGAGCTTCTGCTGCTCCATTTTTGGCAAAATACGCAGCTCAGATTTCTAAATGTCTTGTATTTATTTCATTGCATTTTTTTATGCCTGTGCACAAAACCTTATGCTTGGTGAGTAAACAGTAGGTAAACATTTTTCATAGAGACTTTTTATTTTTTAATAAACAAAGTAATTTTCTCAACTAGTTCCTTTCTTACTCTGCTTCATAATATTCAGAGGAAATAGATGGTCTGTTTCAACATCAGGGAACTGGAGGGATAAGAATAGAGACAGCAGTGTGGAAGCAATGGGTCCCTCTTCTGCCCATATGGTTCAGGTTTGCATTTTGGCTGGCACAATAATGTGATTGCTGGCAGATCGAATGTTTAGTCTCCAGAGCAAATAGCAGCCAATGAGTTGGGGTGTAATGTACATGTGGAGATGTTCATAATATTCCACACAGGCTGAACCTACAGCAGGAGCGAATTCAGCTGCAGTGAAAACAGAGATGCTGCATGAATCCTTCTGTCAGCACAGCAATGGCATTTCCAGGCTTTTGCGTTTGGGAAGAGGAGGAATGTGCCTCTAGGGATGGAAAACGCCACCAGCCTTGGATTCTCTTGTGGCAGGAATTTCTGACTTGCCACATAGAAGGTGATGCATTCTGATGAGCCTGAAAGTTACATTTCATCACTGCTTTATCACCCGATGAATCATTACAGCAGATGAATGTTAATTGTAGCTAAACAAATGGGCATGTCCTCTCTACCCCCAGACAGCTGCTACTGCTGTAAGACATTAGGCAGAGGGTGCAAAGTGCTTCTGGATGGAAGGGAAGTGCTACCCGTGCCTCTGGAGCTACATTTCTGCAGTGTAATGAAATGCCAGGTGTGGAAGAGTGTTTGGATAGGAGCAATTTCCATTTGCTCTGTGGTTTGCATTGCTCTGGGGACACGCAGAGTGCAAAGTTTCCTTAAGTGGTTGTTTGCTCACGGGCAGGAAGATCTGCATGGGAACAGAGGTGGCTTAGTCATACACCATTGCACTGGTGTCCCTGGGGTTGAGAGGGTACCTGGCACTGCTGGATAAGGTGCCACTGGAATGGTGTGAGAGGCTGCTCAGGCACCAGGCAGAGTAATGCCAGTAGCAGTCCTTAGTTGAAGGGTTCTTTGTCCCTGGAAAACAAACTGATAGGGCAGTTTGGGGTGTTTTCTTCTGGCAGTAGCCCCTCTTGGCTGACCTAGTGACAAACACTCTGCAGCTAAGACACTGAGGCCTGAGTTTTCTAATAATGACTTGAATGACTTGAATTCTCCTTCTGCTGTTATAGGAACCAAAGCAAGGTGTATTGGGCTGTCCCATTTCACCCACTTCCAGTTTCTCCTCAACAGGAGACACCTGGGATGCAGTAACCTGCAGAAATGACATTTCCACACCATTGCAGATCCTCTGATATAAGATGATCTGTTTTGAGGAATGCAGCTGCATGGCAAGAGAGGGAGGTAACCAAGTAACCAGATGGGGAGCTAAGATCACCGATCTGTTCTTCCTGCAGGACATTTTAATATTTGGGAATTTTCATGTCTGCAACAGAAGGAGACAAGTCAGAATAGAAAAGAAAGTGCTAAAAGCTAGGGGCAGTTATAGGTAAAATTTAGCCATTTGAAAGTTAGATACAAAGCATTTTGGTGTGCAAGAGCGAGCATCTGTAGCTGGCTTTAAAATATAAAATCTAAGCACTCATTCTGTGGGGTTGAAAGAGAGCTCTGCCCCTGAGAGGGGCACCTTGCATCAATGTAATTGATAGCAGCAAACACGTAACACACGATGTGTCATTCTCAGCATGTGGGGCTGTCTCCACAGGATTCCCCACCTGGAACTATTTCCTGGGGACTCTGGTTGTGCCATGGGGAGCTGTTCACTGCCTGGGAGGCTTCCTTCCCCCGGCTTGGCTTGTCTGGCAGGTATCTCCTTGGCTCAGCTGCTGATGGCAAGTGAGAGGAGGGGAGCGAGGAGATCCTCACAGACAGTTCAAACGCAGACTAAGAAGCATGTGTTGAAATGTCGTCAAAGTAGCAGGAGTTCATTTTATTGAGGAATACATATAATAAAGATAGAACAAAGGGACTGAAATGGTGAACAGATGGGCGGGTGTTCTTCGGTGGCTCAGGAGCTGTGTGAACATGCTGGTTTATGCCCTCCCCCTCTTTCAGCCTTTTTTTTTTCCCCTTGGTTTGGTTTGCTTTAGTTTTGATGCATCAGGGTAGGATGTGAGATGATATGCCAGTATATGTCAGAAACTTGGGGAAAATAAACCCCCTTTTTCTAACATCAAACTACTGCTATCAATAGGAACAGCAACTGTTCAAAATTTGCTTCAGAGCTGCCAAGAAGTGAACATTCATAGGAGAGAGAGAAAGAGAGAGAGAGAAGGGAAAAAAATATTTTTCTCTGCTGTTTGCAAGGTGGACACAAATGCAAGCGGTAGGAGGCTGACAACTTGACACATGTCTAATAAATCTAAAGCATGGGAAAAAAGTCAACAATTCACTGTACAAGAAAGCATTACCAGGATAAAAAAGTACAATCCAACAAACTTCTCACTTAAAAATATGTTTATTCCCAAATCAGTGAGGAACATATATATTAGAGCCTCAATTTCTCTTCTCCTCTTCTCCGGATGTTCCTTTTTCTGAGTTTCTTTTTTTTTAAACCGCGGGCCCATTAAGTCCTGTGCTGTGGAAGCTGAGGTTTGCTGCATTATAAATGAACAAGGTGCAAAAGCCGAGTCCGGCGAGCAGATGTTGGGAGCTCAGCGTGCTGGTGACAAAGGGCTAGAGTGCAAGAAGCTTCCATCGCACGTCTGTTCTTCAGCACAGAGCAGGCAAGGTTTTAATTTGACAAGTTGGTTGGATGCAGGGAATTCAAAGATCTCAGTGAAAGCCAAACAGATTTGGCCACCTACTGCATGGCCACATTCAGCTGAAAGGGTAGCAGTTGTGGAAATGTCTCCTGCTCCAGCCGCCAGACACCACGCACACCACGGGGAGCCTCGAGGAGGCTTGTTTACCACAGGCGGCAAATTCCTTTAAAAGGGAAAGAGGGGGAAAAAAAGAAGTGGGAGAGGGAAAAAAAAAATCATGCTTCTGTTATCAAAATAATTAGGCATTTTTACTTCAGGTTGCTGGTTGCTTATTTTTTAAAGCTCTTCATCCTCTTGTTTTTTAATAGTTGGTATGTTATGAAATGCAAGAATGAAAATGAATGCCAAAACTAATGGAAATTTTCCTACAAGCTTCATGTAAACAGAAACATCAGCATTAAAGTTATGAATCTTAATTTGTGCCACTGAGCTAAAATTTGTATCTTACTGCATTAAAGGAATATAGACATACAGCACTGTGTAGTGCCTATGTGCAATAGAGAAAACTGACATGGTCTCTCCAATTTATGGGGAAATTGACATAATTTTGCAAAAAAAAAAAGGAAAAAGAAAAACCACTTGTGAACTGGATTTTGCATAATGGGATTAATTTGGTTGACTGTCACATCAACTGTGCTGCAGAATGCAAGTTAATCACAACATCGGTCTGATTTAAAAGAAGAATGAAAGAAAAGGAAAAAA
Source organism: Hypocryptadius cinnamomeus (assembly GCA_013400635.1). Lineage (NCBI taxonomy): Eukaryota > Metazoa > Chordata > Aves > Passeriformes > Zosteropidae > Hypocryptadius > Hypocryptadius cinnamomeus. The sequence goes on along the minus strand of VYZP01081164.1, from coordinate 7,096 downwards.
GAAAAAAAAAGAAAGGTATTTTCTTCCTCTCCTCAATTATTGTTTCATTTTAAGATGCCTTTTTTCCTTTCTTTCTTTTCTGTGGTAGCTCTGGCAAACAAGACTCGTGTATATTTGCAATGGCCACCTTAATAGTCTTTTCTTCCCTCCCCTATGTACTCTTCACAGTAAAGCAGGGGAAAAAATATCAATAGCTTTTGCAATCCATGCAAAACTGCTTCCATTGCATGGCACAAGTGTGTTTGATCAACGCTTAGACTGATCAACAGAGCCAAAACAACTTTAAATATTTTGTCATACAAACAGACCTCCCTTATTGCCTTTTTCCCACTTACCACCCTCCCTGCGAAAGCCACATTCAGCATTGGGCTCTCCACTGAACCAGCCCCACCAAACCCTTTTCCCAGCTCCATCCCTGCTTGTGGCAGTAGCAGCCCTGTTCCTCTGGCGTCTGTGCATAAGTTCAGAGAGAAAAGCAAGCATATGTCAGTTATTTTGTGGCTAATTTCTGTCCCTTTTTCCAGAGGTGTGGGATGAAGGAATTAAATCAACCTTCTTACTGGCTCTCACATTGTATTCTTGGCGAAGGCACTGAAAACAGAGACAGCACATGTACATGACACATCACTTAAGTCCTCTGGTTTCTATGGTTGCAGTAGATTTTGCTTTCAGGGGGCATCCTAGGAAGGAGATAATGCCGTGCAGTGCTTTGGGCACGGTGTGGTTGAAGAATTAGCTCTGGGAATTGATCGTACCGTGATAGCAGTGACAGAGAACAAGGAATCCGGGCTGCTGGGATGTCAGAGCAACTTGCGCTTCCAGGGGACGGTGTCGTGTCAGCGATTCCTGAAGGCCCTCGCGCCACACTGCAGCCGGTGACTGCTCCTTCATCCCTGCCTCCCTCGCAGGCAGCACGCTCCTCCATCCAGCGCAGCTCGCTGACTAGGTTAAACAATTACACTACACTAATTGGCCTGTGTCGGTCCTGATGAGAAAGTAAACAAATACTGCAGAGAAAAGCTGAGACAAATTGTATCTAATTAAATTGATGAAACAAAAAGTGACAATATTTTTCCCCAGGAAAAAAAAAATAGGCAACTTGTAACGTGACAAATATTGCGTGCTTGAAGCCATGTACCCCACCTGCTGAATTTCACACTTTTGCTTGGACATGGCTGTGCCAAGCAGGGGAGAACAGTAGTCCCCATTAGTGCCCAAACTACTGGGATGCTGCTCTTTTCACACAGGGAGAAGTTTGGCTGCCACCATTTAGCCATTCCACCGATGCTGCTTGTGTGAGTGCCTGCATGTGTGTGTGTGTGTTCTGAGCAGGGTGGGCTGACAGCAATACTTCAGTCCATGAAAAGAATTCCCCCTTCCCTCTTTGCTCACAGGCTAGTTGGCCCATTCCTGGGGCATGAGCCTCCTGATGGCTCCTTATCATGCACCAAATTTCCTTTCTTGTGACAGCCACCATCTTGGCTGATCCTGGAGGTAGAAATCCCTGACCCCAGAACTGAAATCATAAGGCACAACATCTTGTATGTGAGAGCAATGCTGTTTATCTGTAACTGGCATCAGTTTTTCTGTGAATCACAGAAAAATCACATTACTCTGGCATGAAAATCTGGGAAGACACAGGTGACTAGGTGGGAGCATTCTAGGTATAGATAAAATTTTTTCTTTTCATTGATCAAAAGAGAAAAAGCCAGGATAAATACCACACAGTCTAAGGCTCTGCTGCCTCCTCTCTTGCTATCCCTATGTCAATGGCCTCAGTTACACATAAAGTTACTAGTCCCATATGCACGTCAAGCCAGGGCAGAAACAGGGAAGAGTTACAGGACAAAAGAGCCTCCACACACCCCTATTAAAATCAAGACAGAAAACTTTTTAAATCACTTTGCTTTGGTGACTTGGTGAATATGAGGACACATCCTTGATTCACCTGGGCAAGGATTATTTAAGCTTGATTGCTTGGTAGGATGTTAATAAATAGGTAACCTCTGTTTTGGAGGTCATGAATATACAACATGGCAACCAGAAAGCCGGGGCCACAAAAATCTCCTTTCTCTGAATATCAGGGAAACCAGTGAAAAGGTACTAAATGCAAGATCCAGCCAGCCACAGAAGCAGCTGCAATAGTGGTAGCTATGTATGTAGTATACAGCTGAGTATTTCCCCTAATCCTCTGTTTTGAGTTGCTCAGAGCTTTCCAGATGCTTTAGTTATCAGGATAAAATGTTCCAGGCCTGGTATCTGGCAAAATGAATATTTTTAATAGCTCAAGATAAAAGTGGTTCCATTATTCTTGAGTGGGAGAATAGTCCGAGGATCAAGGAAACAGATTTTTTTTTTTTTTTTGTGATTTTTTTCCCAACAGTTCATCTGCTAAGATCTCTGAGAGACCAGATTTGAATACTGGCATGAAGCAGCCCTTGCTGAGAGGGTCACTAGAGATTAGAACACATTGCTGCTATTGACCAGTGTGTTACAGGGAAATTTCTCTGTGATCCAAAAAGGGTTATGAGTCCTTGGAAATTATCCAGTGGACTTATGCAGTTTATTTAGAAAAGCTGATCCTCCCACTCTCCCCTCACACATACACAGTTTCATCTAGTAATATTGGGAGCACACATATTCCTTGTTCGTGACTAATTTAGCTACAGAGAGATCCCAACAGAAATTAGCAAGATGAACCAGACGACCCCTTGAGATCCCCTCTAGCCTAATTTTCCTATTGTCTACTTTAAATGCACATCTGATTCATACCCTAAGTCCCATATAAACTTCACATCTCTTGTGTAAATCTGTTTTTCGAAGTCCTCTGATGAGCCATAGCACATAATAATATTGCAGAATTATGTTTGGTGTTTTCCCCCATGGTCCTTCAGGTTGGTGCATGCTGAGCATGCCCACACAATGCAACACATGTATGTTTTGTGTGTTGAAACTGCAGTAAATTCAGGGTGTGGTGTAACCCACTACTACTTGCACAGCTTGTAGAAGACAGGAGGGAAACACTGTGCCCTGTGATGGCTGTGAATTTCCCTGTACATAAAGGATGTGTTTATGTTGCCATAATTTGACTCTGTTCTGCAAGGCAGACACAGGAACTGGAGGAAGTGTTGCATCTCTTCCAGGCAGAAGGTGTATTCTGCATGAAAAACTGGGCAGCAGAGAAGACAATCTGGTTACCCACGCTGCAGACAGGAGCAAGTTAAAATGAAGCCATTGCCCCTGGCTCTGTTGTCCCTACAGTAGCTACACTGCCTCTGTGAACAACTAATAGATCAATCAAAGTGGAAATACACATGGCTTAAAGGGTGCAGTTGTGAGGGTTTCACACTAGTTCAGACAACCTGGGTGGTAATTAGGGCTCTTCATACTTAGATTCACGCTGAACCCTCTCCAGCTGAAATTATAGGAGTGCTGTACCAAATCCAACAGTAGCCTTTGCAGTCCAGGCCAACTGAAAATGTAGTGTAATATTAACACACACATCATAACAGAAAAATAATGGAAAAAAATAAAAATAGTGAAGAATATGAAAATAGCATGTCCATTTCAAAGGTGAGTAGCTGAGTCACAGAGAGACAAGAGTCTAAATTCCCAAAGGCAGGCAGGCAGGAAACTGACGAGAGAGTACTTGCCCAAATTGGACAGGAAGTCAATAACAGGGCTTAACTTTGATCTCCTGACTTGCAATCATCTTATGATGCAACTATAAAATCAAGGCTTCTCAGAAAAAGTGAGTTATTTCTACCCCTTAGCAGACACTTGTGCAGTTCACCTGGCTGGACATCAGAGAGCATCAGCACCTGCAGCATCCCTCAGCCCATGGGATGGGGCAAGGAGGGTTCCGCGGGAGCACTGCATCCCAGATTCACTTTGCGGGAAGGTTGGACGACTTCTGTGCAAATAACTGACTGACTTGTTGCTAGGGAACAGTTGGGAGGCATGCTTTTGATCTCCCATATGCTTACTACTAATAAATAAACAAATAACAATAATTACAACAAACCCCAAGCCTGTTGTATCTCCAAGATTAATTAATGATGAAATACAGCTGAAATTCTGCAAAAGAAGGCAGCAAGGTGGGTTAGATTTCATATTTTCCTGCTGTGTATGGAAATGATGGTTGAAATTAACATTTTTTTTTCCTTCTTAAAATTTACCTTAGCTGGATCAGGTTAGTGGGAGGAGTGGGGGAGTATTCCCTTCACAGACAGAGGATGAGAAGGCAGACAGTAAATCTCCCCATGCCAGTTTTACTCGCATCCAGTTTTTCCTGCCTAGTACAGTTAAGTTTTTTAGATACTTTACTTGCATTTCTAATTCAGTTATTCTTCTGAAATTTATTCAAAGGATTTATGCTTATGAAATTATAATATAATGCTGCCTATATGCCAATGAGCTGCAGGCAAAGAAAATAATTTTCTTCAATTTACAGTTATGAGGCTGGAAGAAAATGATGCCTTCTTATCACCTCTTTTTCTTTGTATGCCTCGGTATTTTTTTAAGTCTTCAGAAGGCAGGAGCTGATGATGAATTCTTAAGCAGATCACACTGATAATTGTATTTCAGAACTGTCAACTCTGTGAAGACTGTCCACGGAGGTGTCTCAGTTCACTTGAGCTATTTGTGTCACTGCTTCTCCAGGAACTCAGCCCTCAATAAAACCCAAATCACTGGGGATATTGTTAAGTCTTCTGAAAGAATTATTAGATCGAAGGAAAATTTATGGATGACACTTTGTAACAATTAATCAGGAGCTGTTGATGAAGTTAAGTTGGTTCTTTATTCTTGAACAGAAAAAAAAAAATACACAGCCCCTGTACAAATTGTCAAATGGCCTATTTTGTCACTCGGTTTGATTAATGGACTATTTGGAGTCCCCAAAAAGTCCTAGTACAAATAAAAAAGAATCATAAATATTGAATAAGCTCACAGCATGGTTAACCTTGACTATGTTTTGGAACATTCTTGGAGAAAACTTTGCTATTCAGAAAATAAATTGCTAAGGGGATTTAAAAAAATTAAAAATTGGAGATTTTGGAAAATGTCACCTACCCAATCTTGTCATCCTGATTAGCCTGTCATGATAAATTCGCTTTACTTAGCTTTGCAATCAGGCCAGAAGCTGCTGGTACAGTACCACATTTTGCAAGTGGGGCTACACCTGGTCCACAAGAGGGGCACAGGATGGCAAGGAAAGTACGCGTGCTCTTGGTGGTTTGTATGTCAGACAGTGCTGGGACTGCTAACAGGCTATTATCCTTTTGTACTGTAATTTATGGAAATGGAGCCCAAAGAGTGCTGAGAGCATGGGAGTCATGGTGCCATAAGGTTGTTTCTGAGAGGTTGGGCGAAAGATGTCCAGTGGTCTGTGTATATGCAAATGACAAGAGCAAAGCTTCAGCTGCAGAGAACACACACACACCCACACCCACACACACAACCCCACCAGTTCATGCCTTGTATTCAGGACACGCAGTTTCCATCTTTTCCTCCTGCTCCTCTGTCTCTCTATTTGCAACTCCTGCGCCCTCCTTCCCCTGGAGCTCCCCCCCACTGCTTGATGCAGCTGTTTAGTCCTGACAGGTCTGACCAGTCATTTTTGCTAACCTCTGATAGCATCTAGGTCAGCGTGATCCCAAACTGGCTTGCTTTTGCTCTCGGTTAACAAGAAATACAATGCTATTAGTTTAGGCTGGGATTCCACAAAGCTCTTAAACTCCACGTGCTTCACTCCAAGAATGCAAGAAATTCCACTCTTTTCCTTCAGCAGGGCACTTCGGTGTCTGCTCAAAGTTAGGCACATATGAGACATGCTTGGGCTGAATCAGGCCCTCACTGAGGAGAAATAGTGACACTTTACATTTTGTTTAGTCGGCCCATTTTTCCAGCCTGTGTCATATGCCAGCTCAGATGGGGTACCATCTCAGATGGCATACAGGCAATAATGTACTTGAAAGCAAGGCTCAGGAAATGGGAGAGATTGAGAAACCTGTGCAACTATTTCCAATAGCTGTACAATAATAAATGCTCATCAGATTTTGTAAAATATCTGAATGTAACACAGGAATTCAAACGGGGAATTGTTCTTTGTCTCATGACTTTCCATTTGGAGCTATAAATATTACTTTACAATTCATTTTTATCCCCACAGTTCTCCATGACCGCAGGTAGCTCTCTGCCTCCCACTGAAGGATAGGACTGCAGGAACAGAGGGGGCTGGGCTAGAGGTGGCACATGGTGCATTGGGCACCTGTCTGGGGAAACCAAGGTGCTGGCTCCGAGATCTTGGAGTATTTTTGCTCCCTGCTGCCTTTCATATCTATTTGGTCAGTGGTGGCCAAAGGGAAATGCTTTTCTCAGAAAGGTCTACCTCAGGAAAGTAGGGATAGGAAAGTTGCAGAGATGGTTTGGTCCATTTTCATACTTGTACTTCAAACTGGTTATGCAGCATGTGGGAAAGAGCAGGGAAGCACCAAGTTTTCAAAGGCTCTGGATATTTCTTTAGGATATACAACTGAAAGCCTTTTACAAAGTACTTTCATAATTATACAGCACTATGGCCTGTGGTTAAAAAAATCCCATGGACATTACCAGCCTCAACTGGGCTGGAGTGAGGTGGGAGTTTTGTGGGGAAGATGACAGAGAGCTTCTGCTGAGGAGGGTGCAAGTCAGCCAGCAGGCAGGAGTTCCCCTCCATGCTCTGTTTGGCCACACCACCTCCCTGGAGTAAACATCCAGCTGAGGACACCTTCTTGCAGTTTTCTCAGCAAAGTGCAAAGCCAACGTCCCGGCAGTGATTGTTAAGGGTGGGAAAGGAGGGTGCTAAGCGGATGGAGTCAGCCTCTTCTCAGTGGTGCTGAGCAATAGGACAGAAGGCAGTGGGCAGAACCACAATGTTGTTAGGGTTGAAAGGGACCTCTGGAGATCATCTAGACCAACCTTTCTGCCAAGACTTTCTGCCAAGGATCACCGGAACAGGTTACACAGAAATGTGTGCAGGTGTGTTTGGAATGTGTCCAGAGAGGGAGACTCCACAACTCTCCAGGCAGCCTGTTCCAATGTTCTGCCACTCTCA
>VYZP01081138.1:0-38783 GCA_013400635.1 Hypocryptadius cinnamomeus | reverse complement strand
GCATGTTGTCAGTATTTTAATCATCCACAGCTGTCAAAACTCTTGTAACCCGCCTCTTCTATTTAAAATGTGTCTTCTAGGCATAAAATAATTAAAGGTGCAGGACCATAAGGTAGGCTCAGAGCCGCTGCAATGTGACAAAACTCCACATATGAAAGGCATTATTTCAGGAAGTTTTAAATATAAATTTTGTTTTGTCAGAAGGCTGCAGGGCACACATTTTCTATACTGTCAAGCTTGATAGTAACAATATTTATATTTCAAATAAAAAGATTAAATTGCAGTCTTATGTGTTTCTGGTTTTCACATAGTTTTTACCAGTGTATCATAGTGTTCCATATCAGTGTGTCATCGAAACTTTTTTTTTGCTGACACCAGTTTTGCTTTATTGTAATATTAAGTCTTGTACTGTCAGTCCCTGAATTGAAATAATGAGGGCAGACAGTAGTTTAGTTGACTAGCCTATATCTTCCCTTTCCCCCCCCCACCAAAAAAAAAAAAAACTGGAAACAACACAAAATAAAAATGAATTCGTTCAGAAAGACAGTTGTAAAGACAGAGATTTGGAGCCTACAGATGATATAAAATGGCTTTGTGTGTGTGTGTGTGCACATGTGTGTTTGTGCAGCCTTGTGTCATCCTCATGCCCAAGACCCCACCTTGCAGAGCTGCCTTCATGTGCCTACGAAGTGATGTCCACTTTGCAAAATAATTAAAACTTAGTGGAAGAGGAGGGGAATTCATAATTTCTGAATATTTTCAACTTTATTTGTTTATTTTTAATATTAAAAAACTAACCCAAAAAAAGAGTGTCTTGGTTGGTTTGAGCTGTCTGGCTGGCAAGACTTTTGTGCCACTGCTTTTTTTTCTGTTAGTTTTGAACTTTGTGCTGGTGCCCATGGGCCCTTTGCTGTTCATTGTTCAGAGCTGGAGCCCAGGGCTGGGCTGGTGTCATCTGTGCAGCATCAGGGCTTGACAGAACAATGGGCAGAAATAGGAAGGAGTTCTGACTCAGGCTCGTGTTGGAAGGACCATTGGAGTCACTGGAGCTGGGTTTGCTCGTTTTGGGTCAAAATCTGAATATTTCATCACAACCCTTTTGTGGCAGTTTGCAACTGGCAAAGGCTTTCTGTGCTGATTCCCCTGGTTTTACCTCTATGTGGTGGTGAGGATTTTCCCCCAGTGTCTGACAGTGCTGGCTGATGTGTAACAAATTCTCTGACTATGATCTGTTTGGTGAACTGGGCTTATCGGAAAACTGATTAAAAATTTGGGTGTTACAGAAATTCCTCCAGAGCTGCTGTCATCTTAGGTGTGGTATGGGCTTCATTCTTTGTGTTTCTGCACATTGGCCCTTCTTTCTGTCACTTTAAGACTTTAGTCTGTCATTTGGCCAGTCATGACATTACAATAATGAAAGTTTTGATTTTTTTACATTAAAATGAGTTTTGAGGTGTTTTGTTTTGTTTTAATTGCTACTGATATACCTCAATAAACATATTTTGTTTCCTTCTATAACCAGCCAAGAAGTTTCTGGTCCATTGTAGAAATTAGCTGGAAAGCTTCACAGATTCTATGAAGCACATGATGTTGAAATGTCAATGAAATGGTTGTGTTCACTGAAGAACAGACATGCCTTTTCCATGTATACATCCATGTCTCTGTGCTTCTATATGCTTTGCAAAAGAGCCTGCAGGATTAATCAAAACAGGAACAATAGGGGAAGATATTTAAAGTTTTGTAGAAGTGCAAGAATTTTGTATGGAAAAGGAGACAACAGGTGGCACTACCCATTCTGTCCCCACAGTCTGATCTCAGTTAACACTCCCAGACACATTTTTTTCCAGTTTGAACTGATGGATATACAAATCAGGCTATTGCAGCACACACATCTCAAATGAGGGAGCATTTGGAAACATCTGGTTTCATTACACCAGGTAACACCTGCATGAAATTACATCTGTGTGAAAAGTCCTTTAACAGAATTTAGTAATTAAAGTGAGGCAATCTAATCAAAGAAAGGCATAGAGAAGGTGATACATGAAGTTTTGTTCTCTGCCATGTAAATAAACTGCATTAGTATATTGGGTCTTTCAAGAAACAGTTAACATCAACAGCTTTCAATTGAAAAGATTTCATGTTAAAAACAGCCTTCCACACTATATCCCTAATATATATTCTGATCTTCCAAACAGATCTCCAGGGTGCTGTTTGGATTTATTGCACTTAATGGCATATTGTTTGGAGTGTGCAATGTGTGGGTCCGACCAAGTTTTACTGGGGGATTCTGTGGCTCAATTTCCTTTCAATATGTAGCTGTGTCCTTTTCGAATTTTGCTTTAAGGCCTTGTGCAGACTTTGTTTTATACCTTATCAACTAGTTTGTAAAATGTCAAGTCTGACCTTAACCTGAGCATCAGCAAGGAGCTCCCCAACAGGAGAATGTAGGGTCTGGGGGCTCTGTGGTAGTTGGGGGTTTCTCTATGTGTTATTGCTGTGTCTGAGCCTGGATCCACCTCAAAGTGGAGCTTCTGGAATAAATTCTTAGTTCTCTTGTGATTCTCAGGAAAGGAGATGGTTTCTCTGTCCTGGACTAGGTTCTGTGTTAGCCCTACATAGGGCACAGGCACTTCTGGCTTTGTTTGTCTGAGATTTTACCATCTGGCAGTGTCACCTGGAAGGCATAAATACAGCCATTGTTTCAGGGGTTCTGTCAGGGGATGCATATATTTTCCTTGTCAGAAAGTACAGAATAAAGGATCCAGCAGAAATCACAAAAAAATTGCTGCTACTGTTAGAAAGTGATAAAGGATGGCAAGGTTAACACTCCTAGCTTTAGGATGAGTTCCAGCAATTCTTTATGGAGCTGACTGACATTTTTTCCCATACATTTTTTTTCTCTGAAAGCTGATTTTTGGCCAGTGTAAAAAAAAATTACATGCAAAATTTTCATCTTGGAAATGGATGCCCTTGCCAAGAGTAATAAGTTTTCCAAAACTTCTCTGGAGAAAGAATAATCCTTGGAGCATAGCTGGAAGTCAAGGACTCATCTTGGAAATCAGCTTTTTGGTAGAGTGTTTCCCTGCCTGCTCTTGAAACAGCATATTGTTAATCACCTGACCTTTGAACGAGTGCAGCTGATTTGTTCAGGCACTTTCATCCACGTTAATCCAGATGTGCCTTTTTAAACCATGTTCCTCCTGTTGATGTATTGATGTTCTCAGAATCCCTTTCTGTGCACGTGCCCTCGAGGCTGGGCCACAGAGCAGAGCAGGATTTGGGTGAGCCAGGAGAGCTTGGGAGCCCAAAGGTCACCTTGCCAGCAGTCTCCTGTTTGAAAGGAGAATGTTTTGCACTGGTTACCTGTGCTGATTGCTGCTGCTGCTCTCTTTTGCCACAACTGAGGGCCAAAAACATCTTTTTGTGTAAGCTGCAGGTACAGCCAGGAGCAGCCTTCGATGTCTCTCTTCAACAAGGCCCCTTAATGCTTCAGTCCCAGAGTCAAGTGAGTGCATGGAATTGTGGCTCCACAATAGCCCTAAAAGTCTTTGCCTCCTTCTCCAGCATCTGTAAATACAGTTGAGATAGTGTTCCCTTGCTCTTTAAGAAGGCAAAAAAAAAAACCAAACCAAACCAAAACAATGAAGGCAGTGGCAGTAAACTTTCTGCAGAGCTTTAGCCTACCAAAGATTTAAAGGATTGACATTTGCATTACATTTTTCCCCCACCCAGTCTCTTCATTAGCTGGATATCTTTATTCTCTAAATATTTACCACCTAAACCAAATTTACAGTTTAATTTGCTGCATAAAATCATTTATTGACTGATAAAGCTCATTACTAAGGCCTAGCCCAAGCTGTAGCCTGCCACGACAGTTTTAATTCTTGTAGCAGCAGGCTACTGCAGGAGAAAAACAATCCTGTCACGTTAACGGCAGGGGTCTGAATTATTCAAATACACTAAATCCTCCCAGAACAGTTCCCCTGCTCATAATTTGTCTTTTCCCACCAACAATTAACTAGCAATATTCAAAGTTAACAATGCCAATTCTTTTGAAATCTCAAGGAAAATGGAAATATACACATGCAAGAAATGTTTTTAGAGGAGAATACATTTAAAGACCAATGCTGGGAGACTTTTCAGGATTGTAATCAGTTAAATGGACCCACTGCTTCCTCTAGCCCAGAAGGAATTTGCTGGATATTTGTGTGTGTACAGATGAGTTTGGTGCTGAGTTCTGGTGTCAGGTGGCACAGATGTAGGGCTGCTTACACCTGCCAATGGCCCATTCCATGGCAGTCCTGATGGCTGATGTTTGTCAGTTCTGTTGATCTCAGAGAAGGAGTTTCCTCTTCCATCTCCTCTCTTCTGTCAGAGCTTTTGCTGTCATGATGATAATGAGTTATGGTAAATAATTGCGGTACTGAGTGTAACATACTGGGCCAAAACCACACAACAGGCTATGAAAAGAGTAAAAACAGAGATCTGTGTGGATGTTCCTGGTACAGGTCATCTTGGGGAAGTTGAAGGTCTGAATCTGTCCCAGTAAGGAGACTCAGAGCATTCTTTCCAAGTCAGCCCACAGAATTTAGGCTGGCTGGTGGTCTTTATACAAGTCTCTGATTAGGGCAATTTATGAAGTCAAGACAAACTGAGGCTGTCTGATCTGTTTTTGTTGTTAACCCACTGGCCAATTTGATTTTCAGAATAGGGTTTAATGTTTTCATAATTTGTTTTTCTTACCAGCTCTGTTGGGTGATGGACCCCTCCTGCATCCATGAACAAAGAAGGGTTTGAGATCACTCCAGTGACAGTGAGGAGGAGCTCTAATTCCCTGTCGGGACAAACAATTTCATTCCACAGAGGACAATCCAATTCAGGTTTGTCCTTCTGTATGTGTGACAACCACAGCCCATATATCACAGTCAGTGATGGGCAATAGGAAAGTCTTTAGCATTCTGGTGTCTCATATAAATATTGCTTCTACATAGCACTTTACACTCTTTCAGAACTGTAAGTCCATATTTCCCCTGTCCCATTCATTTTCTCCCTTCAATTTCTGTGGCAGTTCCAGTGCAGAATAGCTTCTTGTGCAGGCCTTCAAAGTGAAAATGATGGCTCCAATTTGTGACCAAATAGCTTTGACATTGTCTGTACGTTTGCTTGAGTTTATAAAAGACTTTGGTTTTCCTATTTAATCCTTTGATGTAGAAGCAGTCTGAAAAATCAGTAATTCTTTCTGGTGTTCCCTTAGTGACAATTTTAGCTCTCCCATGAAATTCTTAGTTTTTAAACTTATAATGTGTCTTTTTATCCCTTCCTACAGCACACAGAGTGCTTTAATGCTGTGAAATCTTAGATCTCTGTGAAAGTGCATAAAGATAGGAGGAAGTTGAAATATATAAAAAGAATATAGAAGATTATGCATTATTTTCTACTCATCTATATCAGCATTTCACAAGATGTGGGCCATAGCTCCTCTGGTGATGGTCTGCAAAATGACTGAAATTCCCCTTCATTCCCATTTAATTTAAAGGTTAAATCTGTGTTTCTAGTCTACTCCCTGGGTGGTGGTTGAGTGGGCAGTAGCACCTGCTGAATTGATATGTCTTTATTTGATCTGATATCTCCAGTGAGGAATGGATGTGCTGCAGGAACAGAGGGCACTATAGAAGGTTATGCATGTGCTTTCTGAGTAGCTGTAATCTCTCCTATTAATACACCCACAACAGTGGGACTGGACTTTGGCTCTAAAACCTCTATTGCTGAAGATAAAAGGGAATTATCAGTAGGACTGAGGCTCCTACCCAGGAGCAATGTTAGGACTGATCTCTGATATGGGCTCATGTGTGTGCTCTCCCTGGGTGCTGTATGTGCTGAGATTCCCCCTGGTACCTGAGAGCAGTGGAGGGGACTCTGGTGGTGCTGATTTGCCCCAGCAGCTCTGGGCAGTGTTAGAAATGCATTCTTACTGGACGCTGGTCCACTGTCAGTGTCCTCTTCTGTTCTGCTGACATGCTGCCACTGCAGCTAAAGCCATCCTTTGTGGATTAAACACAGCTGTGATGGATAATCCACTGCAAACTCTTTCTTTTTCTTTTATAATGAAGGTAATTTTAAAGTATCACCTTCTCTCATAGAAGTTATCCATGTTCACAGAAAATTACTTATCATCCTCATCTGTTTCGTTTACTTCTGTGCTGTCTTTTTTTGATGGATTTGTCATCTCACCTTTCTGGAATACCTGTGTGTCACCTCTTTGTCCTGTAGCAGTTTTATGGTAAAGACTGAGTGGACCTTGGGCGTCCTGAAGCCAGATAGCTTGTTCAGCTGTCTCACATCAAGTTTTACCAGAAGACATTGCATGCAGAATTTCTGAGAGCACGCTGGGGTAGCTTGAAGGTAAAGCCTACCTTAGAACTTCCCATCTCCTTAGTTCCTCTTTCTATAGAATCTCAGTATTTTCTTGCATTTATCTCTGCTTCTGCTGTCCCAGAGCTCAGGGCAGTCACCAGACTGTTTAGTTTGCCTCTGGATGAAAAGAAGCATCTGGACCACGTGCACCTAAGCAGTTCACCTGTGCAGTGTCAGTGGCCCCACCGCGTTTGGAGCTGAGGGATCCGCTGCTCCTGCTCTGAATCAATGGGGCACAGCGAGTTCAGTGGGGCTGTGCTGCCTTCCCCTGCCTTGGGAGCTGGTGCTGCAATCCCAGAGCACTCATTTCCAGCTCCCTTTGACCGTCTGCCCCTGGTTGTCACAGGCTGGAACGAAGCTGTGGGGAACTTGACCTGTGCTTGTTTACTCCAAACGTGCCCACAACTGCAGTGAACCCTCGCTGCTCTGAACATGCTGTTCCAGCTCCTCTCTGTGTCTGAGGCTTGGAGACTGAAGCTGGTTAATTGTGGCAAATGTGGTTTTCTGGGACATCTAAGGGTTATGTCACTTTTCTAAAAATCTCTTTGATCTTGAATCAAAAGAAGGGGGTGGGTTTTTAATGTCATCCTAACTGTGTGGCTTTTACAAATTAAAAACCTACTTGAAATTGGTTATACAATATGCGCTTGTGTTTCTCTAAGACTGATGAGACCACCTTTGACTCTAAGCTGCTTTTTCTAGCAGATCATCAGAAAAACTCTGGTAATGAACAGTTAGGAAAAGCTAGAGGGAGCTTTTGAAATAAGAACTGTGCTTTTCTCTGTATTTTGCAAGCCAAGGCTTTAATTTACAATAAACACAATAAGGGCAGATATGAAGCTGCTAGTGTGCCATCTCATGTCAGCAAGCAAAGTAGTAGAAAGGAATACATATTTATCCTGTCCTTGTCACTAGAATCATCACAGTCATAGGTAATTAGTATCTAGAGTCCGAATCATATCCCACTGATTTGGCCAGAATCTTAGAAATTACTAACTTTGGATTGAACTGATTGTGTCTTACTACAGCTCTCTAAGCATTTACAGAATCTCAGGATTTTTTTTTTCAATTGTTTGCACCTTATAAACCCATTTATGTAAGTTGTGAGCTGGGACGATGTGGCTGAGAAGGGCTTTAAATTAATGGAGCCTTTCCTATGGATCTGATAGGCTTCAATACAGCAAATGCAAACCTACTGAATACTGCTTTTGACATATTTCTGTGTAGATTCCTTTGGAGTAGTCTGTGGGCTTCAAAATATCTCTGAAATACAAGTGGGAAATCACTTGTCTGATTTATGGAATGGATTTTGCATTTTGTGAAATAGGTGAAATGTATAAAATCTGTTTTTATCCAGTTTGAAAATCAGATTTTGGATCTCTAGTACCTTATAACATACGAAACAGCCTATTTTGCCCAAATTATGCTTTTGCCATCATAATTTTATGGAAGAAAATACTGATGAATTCCTGTTTTCTAGAAAAATGTGTAAATGTTTTTAAAGTTTGTCAAATTTATCAGATGTTCATAAAAGAAGAAAAAGAAGCTTCCCTTGAACAGTAATAATTATCACTGCCCCGATTGTCTGGAATAAACTAAAGACTGTCTGGATTAAACTAAAGAGCAAAAGCATTGGTGGTACCCAGTTTTATGCAACATTTTTTTGGTGAAAAAAAAGAGATTTCTTTTTGTGGATGTTCAAATGATGGTAATGCTAGTCTGTCCTAAGCATAATTGGTGATCATTGTTTGTGGGTAAGTTACTTGCCAAAATATCTGCATCCAGGAAAGATGTTCAAATATTATAATCTTATTTTATTTGGTTTCCTTGTAGGTGTTCTATTCCCAATCACTGAATATGTTTAATTTCTGTTAAGTATGTATACAAGAGACAAAGATTGCTATTATTCAAAACAACCAATTCTTTGGTACAACTAGGATTTGAGGAATAAATAAAAATGATTTTAAAGGACTGCATTTTCTGTGAGATAAACTCCCCCAACTTCTGAAAAAATCTGTCTTAACATCGGGACTTTGGTTTAGGAACCCAGAATGACTAGCTGGTAATGGCAAATTTAATCAGGATTAAAAATACAAAGTTCAGAAACCAATGGCAACCAGGATTTTTCTGAGCTTCTTTGCAGATGGGGCTGTTCATTTTAAAAGCTGAGCAGGAACCATTTTGAAAATCTGCCTGGTACCTTGCTCCCTTTGCTGATGTGGGAAAGTAGACGACCTGGCTCTGCACCACTGCTGGTGCCAAAAATCCTCCTGGTCTTCCACTGCTTGGGAGCAGTAAGCACAAAGTGGTGTTGAGATAAATGCCCCAGAGCAACTGCCATGATCTCACGTCTCTGTTGGTATGACATACCCTTGTTGGCTCCTGCAGCCCTGTTTGACTCAAGGCTACTGGGTACACCTCATTTCTCTACCTGAGCTTTTAAAAGGCTCATGTGATAAGGTCTGAGCAGCTTGTGTGCACATCTCCTTTACTACACCTCAACCTTAATTCTTTCTGTCCTAAATGGAACTTTTCTGCCGTTCAGTTCGAGAGCTGCTTTGTGAGGAAGTTGGTCTTCTGTTCCTATTATTAAATATGTGGGATTCTTTGGGGGCACATCACAGAGATTTGAGCTTTTCTTGTGTTGAATTCTGCTCTTGGATACAAATGCACGATTCCCAGAGTGATCTGCAGAGAATTAATCTGTCATTAGCAATATTGGGTGTAGTGCCTCTTATTCCCATGCACCACCCTGAAATTTTCCACCACCCCCACAAATGGAAAAGAAAAAGAGGACTATTCCATTTATTCTTTTTTATATGTAAATGAGACTTAAAATAATTGTTTGATAATGACATGGGTTTTTTGTTGTTGTTTGGAAATATCTCTTGACAATAATTTATCCTGCAATTATTGTTGCTTAGTCCTATCCTTATAATTAAGGCCAAGAAAGTGTTGTTCATCACCTCATTAAATGCTTTCTCTTTCAGGATGCCTGACTCCCTTTAACACAGCCAAGAGCTGATAAAGCCACTTGTATGCAGAGCTGGCTGCCTGCAGATCTTTGATCTTTTTTTTCCCCCTTCTTCAAGAATATGACTTTGTGAAGTAGTTGGTGCTGCAGTTTCAGTTTGTTGTTTTAAACAGTTCAGTTGCTATAAATACTCATTCACTTTGATTTTCAATTGCCCTTGTAAAACAATTGTTTTCTTGTTGGATTCCCACTGAATAGATAGCCCTCCTGCCTTTTTCTTTTTTAAAAATGTGATTAAAATATAACCCTCTTTTTAAGCTTTTCCACACCTCACCTCTTCCTGAAAAGGTGAAATTTTTGCCCTAACCAGTGCTAATGATTGAGGAATTCTTTGCACTTGTGTTATGCATTTCCCTTGGTTTTAATGGTGGCAAAAGGGGTGAAGGAAATGTCCTGACAGAGGCCATGCGGGAAATCAGAAATCTCTCTTGGACTTTTGTCAGAATTATTTGACAGAAATATCACTTCATTCTGTTTTACTTTTCCTCCTTTCTGCATTTTTTTTTTTGCACTGAATGTAGAGTTGTTCCAAAAAATCTATTTCTAGAAGCTTTTCTGTTGTCTGAGATATCAGTGGCCATGCTCCTGCAGAGATTCTTCCTCCTGTGAACACCTTTGTGCACCCTGAATCCTCTGTCATCACTGAGGAGGGTGGTTGTGGAAACCTTAGCTAAGGGCTGAAGAAGGGAAATTTTAGCTGTTTTAAAAACTCAAATACCTTAGAGGTCCTCATGACCTTCCATCCCTCTAAAGAAGCTCTCAATTGTGTATCTAATATTGTAATTCACATATTTCCAAGATCTATAAGTTATATTTTTAATAGTATTATGCTTTAGGACAAACAAGCTTTTTGCTCTTTCAGGGCTCATGATGAGGAACAAAATAAGAACCTCCATGAAGCTCCGGCTAGGAGGAGAGAAGGGTACATCCTCTTGCTGTTTCCTGCCATGCCTTGCTATTCCTGGCATGTTCACATTTCTTTTGTTTCATCCCTTACACGGTGACTTTAATTCTGGAGCTCCTTTTTGTCTATTTTTCCTCAGCTTCTGCCAGATGGAGCAAAGACCTTTACAAGTTTGGGGGACATACAAATGCCATGACCTGAATTAGGAAGAGGCCTCATCCTCCCACTTGTGTGAGCAGAGGTAGGGAGGTTTGTGAGCAGAGGCAGGGAGGCTTTGAACACACGCCACATAAGGTGTGTGTTTATATAAATGTGTGTGGGGAACAAAGTGCCCTCCACTGGGACATTTCCTCTTCCAGACAGTTTAATAACAGAAGCTGAGATTGCTCCTTACATCTCTGCTTCATCTTATCCCATGGTAAGATAAAGTAACAGCCAGTGAATTAATAAGTCCATGGTGCTTTATATTAGGCAAATTGGCAACCATTTATTGACTATTATTCAGTGCTTTGTATAACTCTCATCTGCCTCATTAAAATTGCCTATCAATGACCAAGAGTACAAAGGCAGCAGCACAGGTTTAGGATCGTGAGTCACCCTTCAGTTTCCAAGGGGCTTCTCACCCACTAAAGTTTGCTTCCTGGTTCAGGGATTTTGATGAATTAGGGCGTAATAGCTGGGTGGAGCAGAGGGATTATTTTAGTAGTGATGAGTGCAGGTAGGGAAGCTCCTGAAACCAAAAGGAACTGCAAGCATTCCTGGCTAAGCCACTTAACTGATTAAAATGACCCAGTGATTCATTTAAATAAGAGTTTACTTGCTCAGGCTTGAAGTGCCTAGTAATAGTTGATCTTGAATATTTGTTTAATCTAATGTAAGTGACTTTCAGTGTTAGAACAAACAGCTGTTTTTACACCTGAAAAACTGTTGTTTAAAATAAGTTTAAATTACACCCCATAACTTTCCTTCTTATGTATTGTAGTCCTTGGCTAGAGAAAGCTTGGATGTTTCTTCTGCTTTAATAAAATGCAGAGTTGGTGGCAGGGAATAAAGGGAGATGGTGGTGAACAGGAGTGGGACCTCTTGTTTTGTGCTGAAGGAGGAGAGCGCCCTGGCACTGTGGATCCTAAGGGAGGTTTGTGTTCACAGCCTCTTGTGATGGTCCCAGGACATACTCTGCTGTTCAATTAAGAGCAACAACTTCTGCATTCATGCAGCAGCTGAAGATGTTCAAGGAGAAGAAGTCTTGGAATTATTTTTAAATGTGAAGTCACCACTTGGACCAGGAGACTTTAGCGGTTGGGCAGTGCTGGTCTGGTCCCATAGATGTCAGTGATCCACACTGCAAATCCTGCTCCTTACAGTATCTTCTGTCCCAGATATTCCCTGAGCTATACAAATGAAAGGATCTCCCAAATCATTGACTGGGGAGCCCGTCTCATCTTTACCTCTTACAATGTGCAGCTGGCCAGCCTTGCTTTTATCACTAAAGCCTCTTAAATGAGTCACTGGTGCTGCATGGCCATGTGTTTCAGTGGCTCACAAATCCTGCAGAACCCACGAGAGCAGCTTTAGAGTGGTAGCTACTTGGCAGCATAAATCTCTCAGACATTAGCTAAAATCCAGTCCAGACAGAGTGGTGAATTCCAGATGCTCAAGTGCACCTTAGCATGGATGCATTGTGCACATGGAAATAGGACTGTGCTCCCAAGAATCCTGGTTTTCTCAGCTCATATGGGCTACACCTGGACTCTGTTGACAGTGCAGCCATGAAGGTTCACAGGAACAAATCTCAGCTGTCACTTTGCTATTTGTTCCTGGAAATGTGTGAGGGGTACTTTTGTTTCTTACGTTGGGAAATCTAAATGTTCCCCCAGGAATTAATCTGTCACATGAACAATCAGTTGTTTGATTATTTTAAAATTTTCTTTTAACATCAATAGATGCATAATAGAAAAAAAACAGAATGTTTTTCAAGATTTGATTTGACTGTCTGAAACCAAGCTAAATATTAGAAATAGAGTAAAATTTGAAGTACTACCTTAAAATTTAAATTAAGGAGCTGGAGATCCTCAGACATCTGTTCTTCCTTATTCAGGTCACTGGGCAAAGGATTGTTCTACACTGTTGCTTTTGCCCTGTCTGGTCAAAGAAATGCTCATTTTTGCTATTTTTTCATCCTGTGTTTGTTGGCTTTCTAGTGTGGAATCTATGACATTAGAACTGGTAGAATATTTCTGACATTTTTCATAATCATTTGTTCTCAAATGATGAATTAAAAGTGTCTTCTGATTTGGTCTGTGCCTGTTGCACACTGTGATCAGCTCAGGAGCCATAACTGGAAATGCCATTTCTATCTTTGAATAACAGAGCACTTCCATATCCCATATCCATGAGGGCCAGGCTTCAGCATGAAGCCATGAGAGCATTTAACTCCTTTGATACTAAAATCTTGCTTATATTAATGATTGAATAAATATCTTGCATGTGGATTATGGTTTGTGCTTGTCCAAAGTGGTAATTTCCCCTAGAAGTAAAAGTTGCTGCTATCCATGAGTCACTTGAAGAGTTGACCATCTGTTTGACCATCAGTTCAGCAAATCTTCTGTGGGCCTGATTGTGATCTTGCCTAGATCAGTCACATATAACCTTTATAACTATATATAACACTCTTACTCCTGCCTATCCCAGGAGAAGTGAGAGGAGGATATGTCCTGGTGCTGTGTTGACTACCTGAGACATGAACACGATGTATTTTCTAGGAATATTTCACTCTTGTGAAAAATGGCTTAAATTTTGTTTTCTGAACTGTGTTGGAATCAGGATGAAGCTGTGTGCATTTTGCTGTCCAAGACATTCCTTTCCATATTCATCTTTAGTTTCCTGTATGACATTTCAAGCTTTTGAGCAATCTTGATGTCAGTAAAATTGAGCATTGCCTTTATCACTTTCAGTCTTATTTATTAACTTCTTCATTCTGCATTCATTGATGACAAGCAGGGCTCCCACTGACTTTCATGGTGCAGACTAAAGACTTCATCTATGGCTGAAGTAATCAAATTTAGTTTTCTTTTCAGGTACGTGCATGTCTTTGATTCTCAGGTTATCAGTTATGAGAAATTTCAAAATCTCTCTTAATCAGGATTAGTACAGCCAGGGATATATTTGCCAAGGTTCTGTTTTGAAGCACATTTGCCAGTATGGGTGAAGGCAAGGTTTAATCTCCTTGGGAGTGTGTGACTTCCATGGAAAATGCTATGGACAACAAATATATATGGGTTGTAGTTATACTGATCTCTTATGAATCATTAGTGTCCCCCACCAGCTTATTTTATTTAAACCATTGAAGATTAATAAAAGAGTTGTGGCTTTTAGTGCAATCATTGTGGACTGCACTGGGGCTAAAATTCTGGTGGCAAAATTCCTGAGCTAACTGCTTTCCACTCTCAAGTTAAATTTTAAAAACCATTATGATGATTAATCCTGGCTAATTATTGTTGTCATGAACACTAAACCAAATGTGGGGCCTCCAGACTGTCTCATGTCATGCTGCCTCATTGATTATTTTATTCCCTCCTTGAAATATGTTCTGGGAAGAGTAGCAGACTATAGTCTTCATGACATGTCCTCAAGTGCTCTGGGAGTTAAATATCAATTTCTATTTACATTTAATGAACAAAAAAATTAAAACAAATGATCTAAAAACCAGAATAAACATAATCATCTAGGATTCCAAAGTCTGGATCCCATGGTGCTTGTGGCTTACATAGTTTGTGGTTTGTAGCACATATGAGGGAGGAAAACAGCTGAAACACTTCTTTCACCTTTCAGGGCTCAACCAGTGTAGCCCATGTTCATCCTTCTGCTCTCAGAGCCGTGCACCTTGGTTAGAATTCTGTGTAAAGAGTTCTGGGTGAGGCTCAGGCTGAACTCTGAGTTTTCTGTTGCTGCCTTGGTCGATGAGGTGATGCTGCAGTGGAGAATGAGCTGAACCTCCAGCAGCAGAGATGTGAGAATAAATAAGGTTTCTTGTAATGCAGTCATTATCCTAATGGACTAATTTTCTTTAGTGACTTGAGACAATTTTCTTTTCTCATTTCCCTCCTTTTTTCTTCTTTTTTTCTGTGTGTGTTTTTTTTTGTTTGTTTTGTTTTGTTTGTTTTGTTTTCTTTCCCCTTCCCTGCCTCCTCTTCCTCCTCCTTCTCCTCCTCCTCTTTGTTCTACTTTTCTGGATGTCTTTTGACCTTCCTTCTGTAATTCTCAGGACATTTTATGTGTTTGCAGTCACACATTGCTTCTGCTCATACTCAGGTCCCTCCATTTCACTTGGATCACCAGTACTGTGGTCATTGTCTCAGGAACATGATCCCCTACAGCTTCACAGCACTGCTGACACATATGCCTCAGAGTTTTGCTACAAATAAAGTTGATTTAAAAATTCAGGAGGGAAGGTGGTGGTGCACCATTCCCGCTGCTGTGTCTGGAGCAGGTAGTTCATTCTTGAGAGAGCCTTGTGGCTGCAGGAGAGCTGCATCTCCTGTGGGTGTTGGTGTAATCACAAGGGCTAAAATTGTATATTAGCTGGTGGAATTTGATCTGCAACGTGCAGGGGCAGATTGTAAATGTGGCACACTGAGGAGTACGCCTGTCAGATTTGCATGTCAATATTCCATTGCTTGGGAAATGTGTAGGACATGGATTGAAATAGAGCCTTGGGGAAACTGCAGTTTTGTCCAAAGAAATGAAGAGATATTAGTTTCATATAATTGCACACATCTTTAGGAGGTGCAGCTCTGGAACAGGATCCAGTGTTTTCTTTGTCAGGTCCTGTCAGTGACGGCAAATCAATCACAGTGCACAAACTTGAATTTCAGCTGGTAGATCCAGTCTCCATTGCACCTGTGCTGTTCCTTCAGCCCTCTAATTAGAATATGGGACACTAAGTTTATGGTTTTTAAAGACAAGGTTGAAACATAGGACACTTAAGTAAAAAATAAAATTCAAGTATGAAACTTCAGTTTATATTAATAATTTGTATGCATATGCTCTCCAAATTAAACATTTGCATGTCCTCTGGTACCCCTGTAAATTAGGCAAACAACAGAGGTATATACTGCTAGTCTTGCATAGAAAAAAATGGGTGGAAATCCAACTCTGGTTACTTAACAGGGTGGCTGGTACAGCAGGGCATCTTTATTAGACATGTTTATTAGTCTGCTACTAATGGGAGCAGTAATGGGAACCCGGTCAGAAAAATGCATTTCTTTGACTAAATGAAGGATGTAACCTCAACTTTCATATATGGATTATTATAGTGAAGCTGTTAGCTATCTGTCATCAACCAAAGAGCTATTTAGCTGATCAGAGAAAAATAATTAAATCATCACGGTGTGAAAACATCTGAAAAAAATTATGCCTAAAACCTAAAATGTTTTCCTCTAGACAGCAGACACTAGGCAGGTACTCTTTGGGAAGACTAAATTGTTTTCTACATTGTTTTCATGAGAAAGTTGTTACCAATTCTTGCTACTCAGCTTTTTCATGGTTAGAACACTTTCCTCCAGACTGAGAGGCACATCCTTGAAGTGGAGTCTGTGGCTAAAAACCTGACATTTGCCTTCAGCCCTCACTACAGTGCTGGTGGCCATTTGCAGAGGTTTGGATCTTACCACAGGCCCTTCCTGGGCCCAGGATCTTGACTAGTCAGTGGTTCAAACCACATTATTTCACCCCAGGGTGGTACCAGGTAGTCCTAAGTATCTGTGTGGAGAGTTCCTGAATTCCCTGCCTTCTTCCTCTCCTTCCCATGAGGAGCAAAGCCCTGTGAGATAGGGGCTGTGAGGAAGAGGAGGAGGCACCAGGCACATGGCTTTAAGAAAAGAGTCTGCTGCCTTGCAGGGTGTTACCTGTTGCTGCTTAGTAAGTGTTTGTTTCTTTTCAACACTAATCTCTCTCAAAATATTTAACTTCAGAACCTTGGAGGCTTCCAGAGCAGAGAGAAACTGGCAGAGCCAGCTCAGGGCAAGCTTTGCAGCTGCCCTTTCCTGGGAAGGGGGTGCATGGGAAAAGCCTGCTTTTGGGAAGATGTGCAATAGGATATTACTTCATTTCTCTCTGGAACAACTCCTCCTGAATTCAGTCCATTCCAGCTCCATGTGCTGTAGTCTCAAGGGAAGGATCAAGTCCTATAAGCTACTCTTTATTTTTTGCAGTGGTTTTCTTTGCTCACCCAGGGTTAGAGGGCCTTGCTCTGGGTTCCCACTTGGGCTGGTACATCTTGTCAATCTCAAAGTGAAAGCAGGAACAGAGGATCTGCCCAGTTCCCAGGCTGACCCAGCCCATGCCTCCCTTCAGCCCTTCTTGCCCAGCACTGAAGCCTGAAGCTGTTTGACCATCCCCTCCCTCACCCTTTGTCCTCCAGATCCCCCAAAGTGCTGACCCCTGCAGCAGTTCCTGTCCTTCCTGCTGCCCCTCTGCACAGCCCAGCCTCTTCCACCACCAGCTTCATCTTCTCTTCCCCTCCTACATCTTCTCATGTAATGACTTCAAAACCCTTCTCCTGCCTGATTCCTGCCTCTGGCTGTCGTCTCACCGCCTCCTCTGCCTCCACATCTTTATGGAGTATTTCAGTCCCATGATGAAGCAAAATGGATGGATGGGGGGACAGAAGAGCCCGTGACGTGGCTTTGCTCTAATCTTAGGTTTTCCCTGTCTTTGCTCCTTTGTTTGTGGTTACCCCTTACTGTGCTCCTGCGATTTCTAACACAGATGATAAATTAGGACAGTGGGGACTGTAAAAGATAAGGTAATAACAGAAACGAAATACCAGGCCAGGATTTTAGCTGGAGTAAATCAGCTGCTGATCTAAACCAGCTGGGGATTTGGCCCATGCTAAAATGAAACTATAGGATACAAAGAATCCATATAATTATTCCCCAAAGAACACTTCTGTCATGGTGCCAGACTGATGTTTCTATTCTTGTTTTTAAAATGATGTATTTTAGAAAGTGATTGTCTCACTATTGCCCACCTGTGGTCACAATATTGGTTCTTTCAAAAGTGAACATGCCAAGTCCTTCAGGCACTCAGCAGTGCCTCTTGAAATGGCTCCCTTCAGCACCTGGAGTTTCTCTTAAAAACTGCTAATTCCAAAAAGAAGCAAGGCCCACGTTAATTTCCCTGCCCGGGTCTCGGCAGCGGCAGAACGCTGCACCTCAGAGTCTCACGGTCCAATTCTGCCTGAAATTCCAGCTTGTGCTGTTGAGTTATTCACCTTCCTGCAAGCCTCCTTCAGTGCTGAACTGTTAAACCCAACCCTCTGCCAGGAAGGGCTTCAGTGGAGGATGTACGTGGTGGGGTCTGAGCCGGTGGGAAGGTGTCCCCTGTGCCCGGCCCATGGCTGGGGTGCTGTGCTGGGAAGATTTGTGGGTTTGGTTTGTGTGGTGTGTCTGTGTGCACCCAGCACAGAACATTCAAGAATGGACTCCTTTATTTCTTTCAAAATTTGGTGGAAGGTAGCAGGTTGCTCCCTCCCTTTTTCAAGAAAGATGGCATTGAACATTATATCCAATATCA
This sequence comes from Hypocryptadius cinnamomeus, assembly GCA_013400635.1. Taxonomy (NCBI): domain Eukaryota; kingdom Metazoa; phylum Chordata; class Aves; order Passeriformes; family Zosteropidae; genus Hypocryptadius; species Hypocryptadius cinnamomeus. Next base: position 20,856 of record VYZP01081138.1, on the reverse strand, counting down.
CCCATTTTTTTCTCAGTTCCAGTTATTTCTGTGTTTTCTACCTTGCATGACCAGGAGTGAACCTGAAATCTTGGACTCCGGAGTGCTATGAGATCTGGGATTTTTAGAAGGCAGTCTGAAGTCTCCTATTGCTTGTGATCTCTATCAAAATGTAAACCAAGGAGATGGTCTTTACCAATCATTAACAGCAAGGCTGGCGCAAAGGGCTAAGTCTAGTAATCATACTAAAAAAAAGAAATTAATAACTGTCACTGTAGTCTTAGTTCAGCCTCACCAGCCATGACATGTCCTTTCTTGCATACAGCAATGAAAATAGACCCAAGTACTGAAGGAGAGAAAAAAAAAGAAATAAAAGAAAACCCAATTTGTTCCCTATTAAGCTTCTGAAAAGCTTAAACCCATTTCTATTCCAGTTAGTAGCTAAGTGAAAATGTAACTGCTTTATATATTTCACTAGAATTAAACTTAAACCTACAGAATTAGGTTTATTAATTTCTGTCAGTGCTCAATGGGGAAATAAGAGTGCCCATTCATTAAGGATACACAATTACTGCAGACAAAAATGAAGCACAGTGCTATTAACCATAATAAAAATGTTGAACACTGTGGAAATTTTCATTAAATAGAATCTATTCCTTATATGACTCTACTTAATCCTTTCTGTCTTTTTCCTCCCTTTGTGTTCTCCAACTAATTTTATTTTATTACTTAGCTCTTATGTATGTTTCTTAATGTAATTATGATTAAATATTTTTAGTAGTAAACACTATTATTCCATAAAAAAAAAAAATCTGTCCCCACACTTACTTCAGCGAAAAGTGGTCTTTGGAAAACAATACAAGCATTAAGTAGTTTCATTATTATTATAGCTCATGAAGATAAAAAAAGAAACCTACAGGAAAAAATAAAAAAAAGTAAACTGTATCAGCCATCCACTAAAGCAGAGCTGACTTTGTGGAGGAGATCCTTAGGTGGAGCACCCAGGTAGACCAGAATAAATCCATTGAAATCAACTGAAATCAGGGTGGTGATTATGACTGAAAAAAAAATTAAATAGTAAATAAATACAAAATGTGTTTAGGCTTTGCTAAAAGCATTTAAGCCAAAATAATTATTTATAAAAAATATATTTTCAGATTTTCATTATCTTCACATAACACTTTGAGGAATCACTGATCCCTCACGTAGAATTCTTTGAAGGAAACCATATGTCATCTGAGGGACACAGCTTTAATTGCTTGAGAAGGATCATCAGTTAGTAACTATGATATGGATTAGCTGATGACTTTAGCTCATGAAACTCTATTGAAGCCAATGGGATTATGATCATTTCTAATAAAAAAAGACTTATGTCCAGTTGAGTTAAAAATGAATGTGACAGTGCCTGGTTGAGTGGGTGACCTGTATTTCTTGCATAGAAGTAAATGAATAATAAATAACTATGCCCTGTTGATCAAAGATATTTATTTAACCTGAGGGCTACATTATTAAAGACCTCCTTAGGAATGTCAGAGGAGATTTTGCTCATGTTCTTGTACTCCAGGGTCTTGGGCAGTTCTCAGACTGTCAGCACAGGACCCACAGCTCCAGCAGGTCTGTAGGTTTGGGGAGTATGGCCACAGAGAGGCTTGGATCCCCAGTGTTCCTGTTAGGCACAGGAGGGGCTCAGACTGAAGTTTTGCTTTGGATGACAGGGCTGATTCCGAGAACTCACTGAACCCAAACTGAGCATTGTCATAATTTTGGCTTAGCACTTGCTTCAGAACCATGCTCCAGACTTTGAGGGGCTGCTCCCTGGAGCATTTGGACTTTTTTTTTTTTTTTGTCTGAGATCATTTAAATTATAAGTTCTGATACAGCAAATCAAGAAGATAGACAGGAAACTAAGTGACTGTACTGTACATGAGCCATGTGGGGAAGTTACCTTTCTCTGAACAGAAGCATGGACCTTCTGGGGAAAACCTGGGCTCTTTTGCTGGTGCTCACAGGTCCTGGTGAGGGACTGCAGCTGGCTCACTGGAATTTTTGTTTGTGCTGTTCAGAGGATGCAATCAAATGCGAGCATGAAAGATTTTTGACCAACCAACTGCTTTGTAGGGACAAGTGACTCTTGTGCTCACAAGTAAGGTGGTCTGAATGTGGCCATTTGCACTTAGGAAGGGTTGTATCAAAAGCCTTTTCAGAGTTGGTAGCATAGGTTATTTATAGATCTTTTTCTTGGATGACCTGATTGATGACATGCAGATGGTCAAGGGGGCATTAGATTATTCTAAAGCCTTATTGTGCCCAGAGCTGTTTGAAGTCTAGTTGCTTATTTCTCACTATTAATAGCACCTTTCAGTTTGGGCCTTGGTTGCTGGCTTGGATGTTCTGACAGCATCTGTTTCTTTATCCCATCTCACCAGGGAGCTGAATAGGACACTTGTTAGACTTTCTGGCATTTAAGTACTAGAAAAGAAGGCACCCTGAGATAGAAAAGATGGGAAACCACCATGTCTGTCCACCTCCACATTCACCAATAACACAGCACAAAACTCGATTTCCATTATATGAGTATTGCTGCTGTAGGACTCATTTCCATGTTGGGATGTCCTCTGCAGTTGCAGCTCTGAACCAGAGAGAAATTGTCATGACCTTTCTAGTTCTTGGACTTAATAATGGAAGAAGTGAGGTGTGGAAACATGTAGATGGATTACAGCCAAAAGAGACTGTTTTCCAAATAGACCTCAACTACTTAGCATTCAGTAAACAGCTTTAATACAGGACAGTAAAAACTGCCTGTGCACTTATTACCTTGGTATAGTTAACTAGGCAGAGTGTAACCACAGAAATATGAGTGCATTTCAGTAAACACACAAAATGGCTTCATTTTTAAAGTACAGTAGTTCCCTTAGGTATTCTAAAATCTATTCTTCTGTAGACAAATATTCATTTTCTTTCAGCATTAATTGTAGCATTGTTGCTGATAATGGTTCCTGCATTATACTCAGCTGCCTCATACTGTGGATAAGAGAAATCAGATTGAGAGCAAGAACAGAAAATACTAAGATTGCAGCTGCATCTCCTGGGGAAATTATTTGCCATTTCAAATGTCATTCAGCCTGATTCATTATTAACGGGGAGTACAAGACACCTCCTGCTTGAAAACTGGTCTGCACAGAAATGGCAAGCTGGTTTTATTGTTGCTGTCTTGATGATGTAACCTTATCAAAATATGTGCAGGTTCTGTTTTGTCTCCACTCTAAGCATAACCTTTGGTATCCTGGGTAGTGGCTAAATTAATCCGCTCCCTCAGAACAATGCAATTTCAAACACAACAAACCCCTCCTGTTGTTAAAGAACATTTATCTGCTTTACTTTCATTTGCATTTTCCATAAATTGAGTAGCAGGAAGTGTGAAACACCTGAAGTTCAAAGTCTCTGGAATGCACAGATGTTGATTTTCATTATAGGCTCCAAAGATTGGCTCCTAAGCCGCACTGCAGAGATTTTTGTGTAACTTAACCACCTTCCATTCGTGTGCTGGGACTCTGGGAACTCTCCAAAGAGCAATACAGCAGATTCCTGGAGGACTGGGAATGACTAGTGTGCCAGAGTGAGAATTGAAGTTACTGTCAAGTAACCTTTTGATTATCTGGTGGGATATTTCCTTAGTCTGATTGGGTTTCTTTTTAAAGATAAAGATAAAAAATAGAAAAATGCTTTGGTTCTTTTGCTACACCTCTACCCAAAGATGTGTGAGTGTGTTGATGACTCAAACTAGCAGTTGCCCTTCTCTAACTTTGGTATTTATAACTCACAACAGCGTGTGCTCTCCATGCTCCCACAGTTTTGCTTGTGCTGCCTGCTCAGATTTTCTCCTCTGACATAAACTAAGGGATGCAACTGTCCCCACACACATCCACTGGGGTTGGACCTCTGGGGATTTCATGAGTTTTCCCTCCTGAAATGTTCACACAGCATCTTGTGACATCTCTGTCTACACCCCTATTTGGGAAGCAGATCCATGCCTGGGTGAACCTGGGTGAGGTATTTTATACTTTGTGTTGTGTAGAGCAGTCTTGGTACTGGGATTTAGAAGGGTATAAATTTATAAGACTGGAGTTTTTTTTTGTGCACAGCATGGAAAGATGAAGGTTTAATGTGTGGGTTCATGTCCAAATAATAACACATGATGTTTTCTGCAAGAACCATCCAACACAGGTTTCACACAAAATTTGCTTCCCTTCAGCAAAGGAGAAACCTAGGTTTAAAATTCCAGTCCTCCCTTTGCCATCTACACCAACACAATCAGCAAACTCCATCTTGGCTAAAGGCATCTGAAGTTGTATATTATTGTTTAATGTCTACTGAGTGGAAAAATTGTCTTGTCATCCTGGCAGCTTTTCCTCTTTTCCCCTGTAGAAGGAGACATTCAAATAGAGATTTTTGGTTTGCAGTTATAGGGCAAATAAAACAAGTCACCAGTGACACTAATTTGTGTACCCTTATCTGAATATTAAACTGTTTCAAATAGCGCAGCACATCATGTGTAGATCTAGTGTGAATACTGTGTTTGAATTGACTGATACTTTTGTAGAAAGGGGGAGAAGAAGACAGAACCAAAATCCCCCTGGGGTACCATTAATGAATATTTCCCAATTTTCCATTCTTCTCTTTATTGGAGACTTCCAAAGGCCAATTTCAAGCAAGATAGAGACAAAGTTGCTTTGTCACTAACAGCAGTGTTAAGCTGTCTACTTCACACCTCTTATCAAACCTGTGTCTTCATGAGGCAATGAAAAAATCCTTGCAAATGGTTCTGAAGGATTAGCAGAGGTGTGAAATCTCACCTTGCATAAGAAATTTTTTTTGCTCTCTTTGTCACTTCTCTGTGATTTCATGGCTGTGAGTATTGACTTTTCCTGTCAGGAATTCAGGCAGTGGATGCTGACAGATGTCTGTATCAATCATCGGAGCAGTCTTGAGGATATGACCCATGCATTGAGAGGAGATAGAGCCTTGTATTGAATTATAGCTAAGAAGCACTCAACAGAATTGTGGCCAGGTCAACTTTGCACTGCACTGATCCTCAGCAGGTCGTTCAGGCCACTTTAAGTCTACCCAGAGGGTCGGCCTCCCTGGGAGCCACCATAAAGAATTTATTTATTCTTTAACTCACAAAGCAAGGACAGTATTTCCTTTATTCAGTGTAGCCAGAGCTGAGCTCCGTTGAAATTCATGAACATTGGTGGATAAATTTCTTCATTTTGAGAAGGTGGTAAAAATGGTGAGTGCAAGCAAGTTTGCATACTTGTCCTTTTCTTTCAAAACCTTGTCGTGATGATCTTGGCTACCTTGCAGTGCTGTGCTGTTAAACCATCCAACAGGGAGTGATGCAACACCAGACATGTGCAGAACCTGCTTGAGTGGCACACAAAATTGCTGCGCTAGTTCATGGGGATGAGTCAGAGGAGGAAGTCGCTGCAAGACTATCGCACAAAGTATAAAGAATCTGAGGTAAAAAATGTGAAGAAGAGTGTTAGGGATGAGGATGCTGGATCTTTATATACAGATAAAATAGTGCTGAAATGCTGATGAAGTGAACATCATTTCAGAGCACATGAAACCTACAATTTACATCAACTAAATGTGAAGAGGGAAAAGAACAAACACGAACCATTATGGAAACAAGTTCAGCCATATTTGTAAAGAAGCAAATCTTGTGATGGCGCGTGCACATATTTTAGTGCGTGCTCTGCAGTATGAGAACATTTACTTCTACTTGAAATTCTGTAATTTGTGTATTTGTTCTATGCAAAAATCAAAAAAGAGCTAGTTTACGAAGTATTTGGCCATCAAGATTTTCTCTGTTGATGGTCTGCAATTGGAGGGGCTTCCTGCAGTAAGTGCAGAGGGTATCTAAGGCCAACTCCTGCTACAGCCAAATCTCAATTCAGGTCTTTTTGGTCAGTGTTCTGAAAGGGTTCAGTTGTGTTGTATCACTCCATGGACTGATGGTTTGGACCCAGTTCACATGTGCCCTTGCCTGTTGTTCCTGTTTCAGTCACTGTCAGCTGGCTTTGCACTAACCTTAGAGACCGTGTCCTGAGCAAAAGTATAATTTGCTTCTCTTCTATCCCTTTCTGTAGGGCAAAATCACCTCCTCTTTGGTTTTTGTTCATTGTTGCTAATAAGGCATTCACAAATCCTTCTTTATTAAAGGAAACTGAGGACTGGTATGTTCCAAGTGACATCAAGCTGGAAGGAATCAGTTACCTTCTTTAGAATGTTGGAGAGAAATATTGAAATTATCAGGATTACCAAAATCTCCTGACAATATTTTTGTAAAGCAAGTTTATTTTATAAATGTAAAACATGGTATCAGTTTCTACAAGATGGGATATTTAAGAGTCTTACAGAATGTTAATGCACTTTTTTAATGTAACTGTGAGAAAACTGAGGCTGGGTTCGGTTTCTCCCTCAGAAGGAAGAGATCACAAAGCAAAGAGATTCCTGCATTTCTGGAAAAATGAGCAACAATAATTTTCAAAGCATACTACCAGGTATTGTGAGAACTGTCTGTGTCTGAAATATATGTGAATATTGAGTGAATACTCAATTTTTAAAAAAAAGTTGAAGACAGGACACAAGCCAATTTTTTTTTACAAGCATCTCAAGTATTGCCTACAACCAGAGCAATTGGAGGAACAGTGATTCTAACCAAAAGAGTGTTCCAATTTTTGTCACATCAGGTAAAATTAGACAAATAGCAAAGAATTAACAGAATGTTTTCAGAAAACTGAAATTAAAATAATAAAAGCTTCCCCACTTGAGATTGGTTTTTTCAGTGAAGTAGGAGAATACAATGCATTTTTGTTTGCTAGCTGAAAAATCAGAACTCGACACAAGAAGTTGGATAATATTCATGAACCAAAAAGATGAGTTTTTCTTTCAAAGTTTAAAAAATAGGTTCAGTGTAATAGACCTGAAAATAATCTGCTTTTGGGAACCAGGGTTTTTGTAGTATATCAGATAAAATAGGTCTCTTGGAATTTTTTCCTGTGGTTACATTGTTAAAAAGCTTTTAAATTTATGTTGTTGTTTTGGCAAAAAATATGAAATTGATGAAAAATTATGGCTGACAATGCAAGTTGGAATGAATAACTACACATATATGTTGATTTTAGCCGTTGATTTTGAATAGCAATAAATCTAGAATTCTACCAGCTCAACTTATGGGAGGCTTTCAGCACAGTCAACCACAAAATGCAGTTGAACCACTCACAGCATAATTAGAGCAGATGCTGGTAAAACATCCAACTGCTGTTCACGCTTTATTATGTTAAATCCTGCCTTTCCTGTTTATTTGGTTTTTTTTTTTTTTTTCTCTTCCTTCCCTAATACTTACCAAGACAGCTTTTAGAAATTCTCCACAAAACCCAGAAGGACCATGCTATTTTATTCCAGGAGCAGCCTAGAACAGTTTTGTGAGTGTGCCTGTGTGTTCTGTACAGTGTACTTTAAAAAAAATCAATGCTTTTGCTAGTATTGAGACATATATAACTAGGCAGCATCAAGAACCCTTATGATTGAATTAAGAATGTACTGAAAAATTCAGGTTTATTCCCAGCTTTTTGCCTGTGATTGGGCCTGACATGTTACTGCTTTTCTGCTATTCCCTCTCCCAAACTTCTTTTTTTGATTGTAAATGAAGCTCTGCAGGGAGACAGAAACTCCTTCTCCAGTATCTTGTGAAGCAGAATGGGATCTTAGTGTTGGTTGAGACATCAGGTCAGTATTGTGATATAAATGAAAAATAAACAGAATGAACACAAGTTGAGGGGAGTCATAAATTCATCCACTGAATACAAACTCGAGTGGTTTTTTTTCTTTTTTTCTTTTTTTTTTCTTCTGGATTTATTGCAATGGTTTGAAATGAAATTCTCTAGCTGACAGAAGATCATTCAGCATTAGCTATTTAAAAACTTCCACTGAAATGGAGTGAAATAAGTTTGTTATTTATGAAGTTCATCTCACAAGTTCCCAATTTGGTGAAAACTGTTTTATTTTGCTTCACATTTGAAACCTGCAAATAGCTGAGTTAATTTAACTAAAATGAGCATTCTCAAGATGACCTGTAAAGGGGAAAAAAATCCAACCCAACTGTACTTTAATCTAGAAACCATCAAAGCCTTCTTGACACATGTATTATTGTAGGGCTCAGAAAAAATAAACAGTTTATGAAGAAGATTAAGAGAGAGTTTGAATTTTGCTTTTGACATATCTTGTCTCCAAATCTTAGCTGAGGATTTATTAGAACACTATCATGTCAAAGCTACCTCATTTATATGATAACACATCTGTAATGTTTTACAAGTGCAGCAGTCCTCGTTCAGAATGTTGCTCTTTAAGTCCTAAATTACAGTACCTGGAGAGGTATGCATAATTATAGTGCATGTTAGCAAATGATAGGATGCATTTTCCCCTAGGCTCTCTGCATTAATCATCAGCAGAGTGGGTGCAATAAAATCATAATTGCTTCTTCAAAAGTTATAATCTAACTTATACAACTTTAAGTTAGTTGTATGGCAATACGATATCGACTGTCACGGAGCAAGCCCGTTTCCTTCATTTCCTTAAAATTAAGGTAGTGTTGCTCGGTGGTGAACTGTAATTAGCATCATTTTCATTTACAGATTTGGGTTTTAGATCCTGAGTGAGTGCATGATGGTGTAAGCTCCAAGCTTGATGAAATGATGCTGATTTACATGAGCTGAGGGCCTCTGGGCTGATCTCTGCTTATTTGTTGGGCTGCCTGCAGTCAGTTGTGTGGATGATTAACCTCTTCTGTCTCCTTAACTAGCAATTGTAGCTGAAAAAAAAGACAGTGTTAAGGAAAGGAGTTATTTTACATAAGAATCCCACTTTGTACTCTTCAGCTTGGGTATGGGATTCACCAGAAGAAGATTTTGCTGCAGAGGGCTGAGCTGGTCCCGTGCAGCTGTGCCAGGGAGCAGTTTGGCACCTCCCTCACTCCCACCTGCCTGCTCAGGTAACTTCCCTGGCTCAGCTCTGGTGATGCTTTGACCTCACAGTGATTCAACTCAGAGATGTAACCTGGCAGGAAACCGGATCCTGCCCCTCCATATTCCTGATGGAATAGTTTTGTGCTGGTTTTGCTTCCTGAATTCACTCATTTTCTTGTCAGATGAACGCCAATGACCGTGTGAGGCTGTATAATAGGTTAGTGTAGGATGGAGCCAGTTAAAGGTACTCACATCAGCTGTCATAAAGCCAAGCCTACAATCAGAGATCAAAGCAAACCTTTAATTATTTAGGAAACATCACTGATGTAATCAATGCACCTTACAAAAACAATTGTTTCACTCCAATTCATTGCCTCTTAGGCTGATACATACACACAAACACAGAGGCATGACATGCATATGTATGCACACATATGTATATATGTATTTATATACACACATATAGACACACACACATAAAATGAAGTTTTTATTCTTTGAAGTTTGGCCAACATTTCCATGTGGTTGCAGCAGCCGTGTGTAAGGGCATGTCCACAGGGCCTATCTGAGACCCAAGGGACTCAGAAAGCTAATGGATGTGATAGAGAAGCAAGTTTTTTCAGTTTTGCACAATCCTATTCCTTAAAATTGGGTCTGTAAATTAAGATCTGAACCTACACATTGAAGGCTGGATCCTGCAAACAAGGCTTTCTGGCCCCAATCCAGTAAAGCACTTAAATATATGTTTTAACATTAGATGCATGTCTTGTTATGGTATGACTTCAAAGGGGCTTATTTTGCTTAAAATTAAGCACATGCTTAAACACGAGGTTGTATATTTGAATGAGCCGTATCCAAATGGCTGAGCTGGAGAGCTCAGCACCTCGCTTCTTCACTGAGCAAATATAATCACAAAGAAAAGAAACAAACAAAACAGAAGCCTCCACCTTTTCTAAAGCACTCCCATTGTTGTTTTGCAGCTGATTTGCACAGAAACACAGCAGCTCACACTGCTTTCCACGGCCTTGAACACTTGGTGCTCACCATGGCGGGCGCTGCAGTGTCGCGGTCAGTGACTGCTGCTCGCTGCTGCTTTCAGAGCTGGCAGGTCCCCTCTGGGATGCTCCACTGCTCCTTTGCTGACCACAAAAATCCAGGCTGTGGCCATTTCCCCAAAATCCAGGGAGCAGAGGGTGTGTTAAGGTGCATCCTCAAGCTGTAGCTCACATGCAAGTTGTGCTCAGCCACTGCTGCCACCCAGTTTTGTGCTTTCTGCGATTCCGCTTTATGGGCACGGCAATTACGCATTTAATACTTGATTTGCATGAGATTAAGCTGCACACTTGTGAAATGCAAGCTGGTGCTAAACACCCTTAAAAGGGTTTAGAGGCATCCAAAAATAATGTGTTTCACACCGAGTGAAGTATTTGCTGAAGTGCAGAAAATGGGAAAAGTTCCTCTCCACAGTTCACTTTTATCTTCAGTTTTTGAAGGAAACTGTCCTTAAAGATACTAGGCTGTCCCCCTTTTATGCCAGAAAAACAAAATATAATAAATAGAGAGTAATATCCTACCAATCAAAGCATCTTTACTTAATTTTCTAAGGCTTTTAAGTCTCCTGCAGATCAGAATTTTGTTTCTCTCTCCAGCTTGCTGGTGTTAGTAACCAATACTGTTAAGCGACAAAATTTCTGAGAGTTAAAAATAGGCTTTCATTAGCTAAAATGTACCATGCAGTTATGCATTTAAATGCCACGTGCAGTTTGGGGGAAATAATCTTAAAGGAAGAAAAAGAAGAAAAAAGATTGACTTCATTTTTGTACTCTGAAAACTTGGTGTTAAATTATTTTAAAATGCACCCCAAGTCACAACAAGCTGCTGTGTATCAGGTCACACTGCCTCCTCCAAAATCATGCTTATCTTTAAATTTTCCTTTCATAAACATTTGGCAAATATAACATCAATTTAAGCTGTAATGACCACATTTAATTTTCATTTTAAATTTATTCTGTTACTATATATTGGTATCCTGGTTGATGCCAAGTCAGCCAGCCACAGGTCTGTTTTTCATTTATGCATTGAACTTCTTTAGGTTAGACATGCTCAAGAGTCCTGGTTTAATGCATAACCCTAATTATAACTTAGAATTAAGCTACTGCTGACTGCAGCATTTTAGGCAGGGGAATCAAAGAATGTATCTAATGAAAAAAAACACAACTCCACCCCTCACTAGTACCTTATCTTTATACATTTTTTATGTTCCTTTTTTTTTTTTTTTAGATTGAGTGCATAATACAGCTATAAACCAGCAGTTTAGATAATATAGTCAGCTTGTCAGTTTATATATGTCTACTCTGAGCTTAAGGGTTTTCTGTTTGCTTTGAATTGGGCCTCAGTTCTTATTAAAATGCTACAAGCTTTTAAGAGATTGTAGCATCACAGACCAGTGATAGCTCAACATTGTAATATATCATTATGTTGGACCTATATCTGTGCACTCTAAAATTGCATTACTGTTTAAACTGGTTGAAATATTTTTGCAAAATGTTTGGTTTTGGATGAAAAATGCCTTTTCAGCCATGCAGAACTTTGATGAGGAAATTCTTAGAATGTTCTGATGAAAATTGCTTTGGGGTTTTTTTTTATGGAGAAACTAAAAATGCAATTGAGAGCACTGTTCAATTACAATAAAAATACTGGGGTTTCCCCACATTTTTACAGGGAGTGAAATATTTTTAAGGACAAGTTCTTGTGGTCACTTCAAACTTGTCTGAATTTCATATATTGGATTGGAACATTGGGAACTCAATGGACAGGAAAGGCAGGGTCATATCATTTGGGTCTTTACTCCCAAAATAAATCTGTTCTTATTAATAGAAGCAGGTTTTTAGAGGGGGAGATGGTTAATCATGAACCATGTTGCATGGGTCAGAAGGAAATGTGGCCTGGGGAGGTGCCACCATCATCAATAAGACCAGGAAGAACCTGATGGTCCAGGGGGAGCATCGTGCTCCAGTGGGACTCCAGGACGGGGTCACTGAGGCTGGAGTGACGAGCTGGGATCAGAGCAGCACCACAGGGACACACAGTATTCATTGCACGAAGACAAAACTCTCACTGAGAGGTGGAGAGCAGGTGAAAGTCATTGCAAGGTACCTTTGTGCACCAGCCTTTCTGCTGTCCCTTTCCCCACGGTACCTCCTTGCTGCCACGGGGCCAGGGAATCCCTCTCCTGCTCTCCAGTAACCCTTGAAGATACTGCACCTAATTCTGCTCATTTTCATTGGCTTCACCTGAGGGTAACACCTCCATTTCCTTAGAATTAGTCCAGTTGTGTGCTGGGCTTTGTGGCTGCAGTGAGAATCCTTTGCCGTTGGAATATGAGACTGTTTTCATTCCTGTGACAGTTCTTGTGCCTGCCTGGCTGTCTGCAGGAGGCTCGTCAGCGAGAGTGAAACACTGCATGATAAAATACTAATGTTTTTCTTCTTTGGAGATAGGGAAACAAAAAAACTCTGCGTTTGTACTAACGTTCCACTTGTTCTGCGTGGGCATTCAGCTGTACTGCCAGGAGCTGGGAACGTTTACAATCCTGGTGTAAATGAAAGCAGACAGAAGCAATGGAGAAACAGGCTGTGCAAGCCTGGGGGCTTGTCCATGCACAATAGTAGCATCAGTTCAGCTGCAAAATCCATTTAGCTGAACCAGTGTATGTCTCTGATTGGACACACTTAAATTGGTTTATAACCAGCTTACATCAAATTAGTTTAAATCAGGAAGTTACCATAATAGCTGCATCAACCCGTAATTGTCTAATTTGTGTATGGGATGGTCACAAACCAGTTGCCTTTCCTCCATGCAGGCTTTTACACTGCTTTAGATAATTTAAAAACTGTTAAACCAGCAAAACTTTTGTCTGTAGACAAGCCCTAAAGCCTGAAGTTTGTGTGAACTGGGACAGGGAGTGAGCAGGGGCTCTGTGCTAGCTCTGTGCTGCAGCACATGCTCTCAAAGCCAGTGCAAAAGGGGATGACAGACACTTTAAAGCAAGAATGGGACACAAGACACTAATTTTCCAAAACAGTTTATTGCTCTATATGATGGAAAAGTATGAGGTAAAGAAGTTCAGGACTCCTTGCTGTGACCCAGGGGTTTTTATGAGCTTTATGAGCATGGAGGGGTCAAAGGGAAGCTGTCCTGAGCTGTGTGGGATCATGTTTCACCCCACGAGCTGGATCAGCCTCGATCCTTCTCTGGGTTTAGTCAAAGGATAACAACACCCAGCAGGCAGCGAGGCTGGTGAGGCATGTTCCGTCTCTTGAGCTGCTCAGGACGGAGCTGGAAGAGGAAATGTTGCTTTTGCTATATGTTAATTGTGGTTCAGAGCTGTTTTGGAAAGACAAACCCCTCTGGACAGCAAAGGGAGAGGCAGCTTGAAAGTGTGACATTGTGGAAACAAAGGCCACAGGAGAATGACACCACGAGCAGGGTTATCTCAACAGTTCTGTAACTAAAAATGGCCTAAATTGTTTTCCAAAATGAGTTCTTGCAGAGCAGAGAGAAAGCCTCTGATTTCAAGGGTTCCTAAAATACTTTTGGAATGGAACTCTCTGAATGTTCTGTGGGTGTTGATCGCTGGAGTGCTCAGTAGTACTCAAGCTCTGAGTTCACACCATTAAAGCTTTGTCGACATTACTGAAAGCGTCCTCTAACACACTGAAGCAAGCTCAAGAGGCTGTATTTATGTTCTCAGGCTGACTTTAGGGCTGTTGCTGGCAAGCTGTCAATAAAAGAACTTATTAGTCAGGGAGACAGCTTGGAATGGAGAGTTGTTTAAGCAGTTCACTTATGAATGGGACACAAAGGTGAACAGAAGGAACTTTCTGTGTGTTTAGCAAATGGGAATACCGAGAAGCAGTTTTATCAAGGTAACTTTGTTCAGGATGCCCAGGAGTAAATGTGCTAGATAGTTTTTTTTTTGTACTGAGAAATGCTCCTCCAGTTCTGCAAGTATATCTGGTAGAAGCTGTTTTATCCTTTAAGAAATAGAAGGGAAAATTGGTTTGATGTTCTTCCCTCTTACTTTTTTTGAATGTGTGGAAGAGCAAGGCAGTTTTTACAGCAATAGAAAATGTAATGATGCATTTCCCCTGCATGAGGCTTCTGGACATTTTCTTACTTCATGAAAGTAGATTGAGATGCCATGGTAAGTAGTATTGTACCCACCAGATAATCCTGCTGGACTTGAGAGCATTGTGGAATATTACTTCTAGTAAAAAGTAACTTGCAGAGGAGCAGAAATAGCTATGAGAAATAGTACAAATGTAATGTTCAAAGAGCAGTGTTTGGAGAAAGGAGCAGCCTACTTTTGTAAGAAATATATTTCTTGCACTATGCAAACCATCTTTAAAGACTGAAGTGATCCTAGTGAAAACCATGGGAAAGAGAAAATGAGTGGAAAACAAATGGATCCCTAAGGGGACTGACTGAAAGATAAATCACAGTTTGTGGGGATCGTTCATTTGCTCCTGATGGTTTTGTGTTGGCCTAAGAGGAACTTCGGATAAAACAAAGACCTGGCTCAAAGAGGAACTTGTGACAAAAGAAAGACCTGGCTCAGTGTAGCTTGAACCCAAAGTATTTGTACAGCAACTAATGTATAAGTGGTACCCCATTTACAAGAGGTGGATGGCTTTCCAAAAGGCACCTTCATGTAAATTTTTGTCAGCCCAAAGCTCTGAGAAGGACAGCATATCTCATTATGGCCATACTGTTCCTGGATCGTGCTGTGGTGATTTATTTTCCTTCAGGTTTTGCTAACACTGGTGGGGAGTGAACCCTCCTTGCTTCACCCTGGGAATGGCCTTGGCCTTTTTTTGTTTGCAGTGGGAAGGCTGGTTGCCAATGAGCAGTTCTAAAGTCACATTTTCACTTGCATTCTGGGCAATACCTCCCACATTTTGGGCTCTGCAGTACTCAGTGTAAATGGTTCCTTAGAGCTACTTTGGCAGCCAAAAAAAGCGATATTGTATTTAATTTCTGGCACTGCCACTCGCTGAATTGCCGACACAGCTGTAGCAGACCTCCAGGTCTGGATATATCTGGCTAAAGCAGAAGATCCCTGTGTTTCCTGACTGGACTCCATGTAATCCATGCCACTCAAGATCTGATCCGGGGCAGCCAGGCAGAAATGTGACTCCTTTCTGCCAAAGGCATTTCAGCAGTGATTTCAAGGTTGTTCTGGGGGAAAGAGGGACAGAGGTGAATGCTCTGAGAAGTTAGTCTTAGGCTAATTTAGGCCTTCTTCCAATAGGGTTTACCAGGAAGGTCTGTTGTGTACAAGCCAAAGCTTAATGTTTTTTTTACACCATAACTTTTGAGGAGAAAAAACCCATCCCTACCCCCAGAAACATATTTCTGCTTCCCTTGGATCAGACACTAGTGTTCATGTGTCTGGGTAGTGTGATATATCAGGAGACTGGTGTGGTTGACCTCTAACTGTGGAATTTAAATTTTTTTTTCTTTTTACTGTGCACAAAGGTAATGGTGTGAACATGTTGGAGGCCTGGGAACCACTTGTTTCAGCAGCATTTGCCCTTATTCACCCTGACTTGGATCATATCCCTACCACAACATTAATAACGTAGCACACTCAGAGAAAGAATGAAATTAAGTAATATGAAAAAAGGTACAGGGCATGTTTGCTATCAAGCTTCATCTTTTGCTTTCCTAGTGGTGCCACCGTGGTAGCAGATCTTGTGTCCAAAATGAGCATTTGAGAATTCATTTTCCAGGCAAAAAGGGCCACTGCTTTCAAGGCATTTGCTGCCTCTAGAAGCCACCCAGGATAAATTATGCTGGTTCTCAGTAAATTCAACCGGATTTGAGAAATCCTTTGAACATGGGAGTCTCCAGGAAGATTGTGTCCCTTGGCTTGCCTTGGCATGGAGGGTGGCAGGCACTGTAATATACTGATGCTAACTGACAAAAACCTGTTTTAAACTACAGTGCAATACATGCAAGGAAACTGTTGCTGGTTTGATAAGTATTGCACTGTTGGCAGTGGAAAATTTAGGTCCAAGCAAGTTAAATTCCATCATCTTGCTGTGATAAAAGATGGAGCTTCTTTCCATACTGTGCTCCACGTCATGCCACAACCAAATGCCTTTATTCTCCCATAACAAACTCTTTTGCAGGGTAAAGTACCTTTCAAGACGAAGGCAAGCTGTCACAGGAAGGTGTTTGTGGGGTTGGCATTCACCTCAGCATGGTGATTTGGGGCTGCACTCCCCCTGGAGCTGAAGTGAGCTGGCAGTAGAGCAGTGATCCTTATGGGGTCACCCCTCTGACCCCTATAGGAACAACCAGGCTGGAAGAGCCCAGCACCCATCTTGCTGTTACTGGAGATGATGGTTTTCCTATGGACCCAACCATCGTGCTTTAGTCTCTCTTTCTTGTGTCAAGAAGTGACACTGACACCATCAATTGTTTTGCAGAACACTCTCAGCCTCGTGAGTCATCT
Source organism: Hypocryptadius cinnamomeus (assembly GCA_013400635.1). Lineage (NCBI taxonomy): Eukaryota > Metazoa > Chordata > Aves > Passeriformes > Zosteropidae > Hypocryptadius > Hypocryptadius cinnamomeus. Next base: position 4,326 of record VYZP01081138.1, on the reverse strand, counting down.
GCTGTAATTCTTTGGGAGTGGGCAAACAAGAGAGGCACTGCAAGAAAAGGGCATTTCTTGTGTTGTTCCCATACTCTGCCATGTGAATCTGCCCTCCTGAAATCCATAAAACCCGCAAGCAGGCTCTCAAACATTTAATTTGAAAGATCTCTGTTTAAATGGTTTTTGACTTGTGCCAGGGCAAGCCTGTCCTCCAGTTAATTATGTTCTAAGCACGCAAAGAGAGCTAGTGAAAACAGTCACTTCATAACCATTTTCTTTTTGTAAACTCAGAGTACTTAGATCTGCATCATTTAATCATAATAGAGCCATATGCATGCAGCTTAACTTTTCTGGAAACCAAAATTAGCTAGAAGACATTTTGGCCTATTTCTGAAATGCTTGTGTATGGGGAAAAGTGCTTTGAGAACTTCAAATAGGTATGACCTCCCAGACCTTGCAGGAGTGGAGAAAAGTTCATGTCAGGAGTGCTCCCACCTCTGCCCAGGTCACACAGCAACAAATACATCATCAGTGCAATTTTAGAGTGAAGTTTACTGGTGGAGTGGTTAACTAGCACAAAGAAACTAAAAGAGGGACTAAGCTGCTAAATGTAGGGCAAAGATTAATCTTGTCATGGGCCAGAATCTCAGGGTGTGAATACCTGGTCCAAATAAAGTTATTTTAGTTGTTGTAACATGACCCTTAAATGGAGCAGAGGAATATTTTTAAATTAGATATTTATGTATCTTGCAAATATTTGAAAAAAATATAACAGCCTCAATGAAATTCAAACCTATTTGCTTAACGAGGCAGTGCTTTAATTTGCATGTCTGTTTAGATATATCTCTGGGTACCTTGAAAACTCTGAAGGAGGCACATGCTCGAATCATTGTCTCAAAAATGCTCAGTGAACAGCCTGGGCAGGGATCACATCCAGGGGAGATCTCTGTAGCACACGCCCCACCAGCTCCAGGGCTCAGAGCTGAGCTTGCAGTTGTGCTGTGCCAGCAGGACCCTGCAGCAGTCACAGCAGCTTTGTTCCAGTGGGAATGGTGTCTTGAGTCCATCCAGCATCTCCTGGTGCTCTTTCATACCCAGCACTGCTTCTCTGCCAAAATCCCAACTGATGTACAGAGAGGATGGTGAAACCATAGGACATTCCACAAAGTTCCTAAAAAGCTTTGGGTAAGCTTAAGGAAACTGTGTCATGATATCTTGATAGATATCTTGCTACCACTCCACTCCCCTGTATAAAGCTGTCAAAACTTGCTGCAAAAACTGTTAAGAGAATTTACCAATATAGCCTTAGTTTCAAAATAGTAATTATTAACAGGGCACGTACTCTGAGCTCTCCATGGATGAAACTATTAATTAAAGGTCGCTTACAGAACTCTCTGTGGCTGGAGAATTGCAACACGAATTTGCAGAGGAAATAGACATTAAAGGCTGCAGCCCATCTTGCAGCCAGCTGTTGGCCACCAGCTGAATATTCCTTCGCAGGGATAACACGGAACATACCTTGGTAGGATTAAAAGGCATATTTTTGGGATCCCCTCATTTGGGTGGGATTCTCTGAATTTTTACAGTAATTCTTTGCCCAGCTCTCAGTTCAAGAAACTTAATATGTTTACCTCTGGCTACTGTGGCTCTCTGTCATCCAAAGAGGCTGAGCTGGTCCTGCCGGCAGAAAGGATTCCTGCTCTGGCTGAGGGGACTGGGGACAGCTGAGTCTCCTTTAAATGGAGAAGGGACAATGAGTGAATGAAGAACAGGAGGGTGATGAGGGAAAGGAAGACAGTGAGAGGGGAAAAGAGAGTAAAGCCAGGGAAATGCAGCTGATTGCAAATGCATTTATCCTTTCTCAGGAAGTTCATCCTCAGAGCAGCCCCCGAAGGTAGTGCTGGTAACTGATGCTACCTGGTCTAGATCTAACTTGCTGTCATGCTGACATGTATCAGGAAATTAAACCCCTTCTCTCTTGCCAGTGCTTCTGAATATTGATTCTTAATTCCACAACCTGGCCATTATTTGAAACTAAAGCTTGCCGCAAAGGAGAGCGTTAAAACACAGGTCAAGGACAAGCCTGCCCCCCATGCCTGCAGCCACTTCCCAAGTGCTTTATGAAAGCTGTTGTGCCATGAATGGATGGGGGGGAAAACAGAGCATATTCAGCATGAATAAAACATGACAGTGATGTGCTAGCAAACTCTGATCTGTTTTGACTGTGATAACAGTGTAAACCTCAATGGGTGAGGACAAGATCACAGTGCACTGAAACCATGAAGTCAGCTTAACGTGACCACGGTCCACTCAAACTTCTCTGTCACTCCTGCCAGCTCCCTGCAATGTGCTGTGACTGTGATGTGCATCCAGTGAGAGCAAAGTGACACATGAGCATGGCGTGACAGCAATGCCAGAAAAGATTTGGTGCTTGCTGTTTGTGGCCAGTTAGCCATGTGAATGCAAAATGTATGGGGCAGTTTGTAAGGAGCTGGTACTGATGATTTGTATGAATGGTTTTGACTGAGGAGCATTTGGGTTTGAATATCTGATACAGATTCCTCCTGTAGCAAGTCTTGATAAATATTTGGTTACTGCAGCTGTTGGCTGGAAGTTTCACCTTATTTAAAGTGCTTTCTGAGATCTGATCCTGTCCTGTTTTGTCTTCTGTCCATAACATACCACACCACAGTGGCAGATTATCAACTGAGAAGTGTATGGTGATCGATAAAATATAAAGATCAACATGTCCTTGAGTTCAGTGCACATCATTTCATAGGGAAGTGTTTTTTCCTCTCTCCATTTGGCTTGATTATTCAAGAGTTCTTTAACCACTACAACAGAATCCTTTTCAGAAGAACGTTTTTCTTTCACCCTAGTTGCTATGAGAACATGAATCATCTCTTTAGCACAATAGCAACAACTGTAGTGCCTAAGTGCATCCACTGATTTTTTACTGTTTGTTCTTTGCTCTCAACAAGATAAGCTGTTGTTATTTCTTTCTTCTTGAACAAGCATAACATGATTGCTGAAGTAGTCAGAATAATTGGACCAAATAGTGAGGCAGTTAATGTAAACAGAAAGAATTTATCTCTTTCAAGTACAGTAAATTGTCCTCCAAAAATATGGAAATCTTGTCTATTTCTTGTTGTGCCCTAGAGCAAATTTTGTTGAGTTTGTTGTCACATCATTATTTTCGGACTCTGTGAAATTGCTAATGAGGAACAGGCTGCTTTCAGTGGGATAGTTGTGCATGTTTGATGCTGTGGTGAGGTGTTATAGTCCAAGGGTAAATCACCAGCACAGGGGAGGTTAATGCCCTGCTTGAACTCCACATCCACCACAGGTGTCACTTACCACCCAAACTGCTGCCAGGGGGTGGGAGGATGGTGCTGGCTTCAGCTGCAGTGAGCTACCTACTGCAGAGAGGGTGTAAACCCAGTAAGCTGATCTGCAAGCTCTTTTCATAGCTGTGATGGGAATGAGTTCTGCACTGGAGGAAGATGATATCAAGGACTATTTTGCTTGATCATTAAGACCCTGAGCTGTTGCTGTAGACAACCTGTAAACAAATTTTTAAATGTCTTAAATAACAGGTAAAATGAGTTATTCTCATTGAGAGAGGAAAGATTTTTCTGTGCACTTTGTATATTCATTTTTAGTCTGGTCTTGGCTGCACTTACTGTCAAAGGCACTATTTTCACACCATTAAGTCTCCTGGTATAAAATGGCTGCTGTGGGAAGGATCCTTGGAAAGAAAAGGGTGGTGGACATGTTATGACAGTCTCTTGGTGTTTGCTAACCACTGCCTTCCTAAAGCCTTCCTTCAAACCTCCTCATCCTAAACTCCAGAGATGTTTGTGGAAATCAATGCTGTTGGTAGATGAGAAAGATGGTGGCCTGTGTCAAGTGGGAATGAGATGTTTTCTAGATGGCATGAGACAAGAGGTTGTGAGAAGTTTGTGAAAGCACTTAAATGATTTGAGGTTGGTGGCTCTTGTTAGAACTTGTGTCTGATTTGAGAAAGGAGCTTCTACTCCATCCTCATTTGGCACCTGTGATTTGTATAATCTATGACCCCTTTTAAAGAGGGGGATAAATGCTATGCAAATATGTCTAGACAGGTGAAATATGGCTAATGATCAGTTGAGACAATTTTCCCAACAACCCTCTTAGATTTTAATTATTTACAGATCTATAACTACATACCATGCACTTCTGTAGCACAGGTGAATTAGAGGGGGAAAAAATAAAAGCTTACATACAACCAGTGTTTTCAATAGTATCAAATTATTATGCCAATAAAACATGTAAAATCTGTTCAAGATCAAACAGGCATTTGAT
>VYZP01081129.1:0-10470 GCA_013400635.1 Hypocryptadius cinnamomeus | reverse complement strand
TTTTTTTTTTTTTTTCAATCAGTTTATTTATTTTTTTGAGTTTGAAGCTCTCTTCTACATCATTGTACAGATATGAGGAAAAGGTCAAGAGAATTTAGACATGGTGGCACTGTGACACTTTCCATTTTCTTAGCATTCAAGTCAGTTTTGGCTCAGTGTCAATCAAAGGCAAAGAGACTTGGAAGCTGATGGAAGTGGAAAAGCACTTTCTGGCCTCAGGCATTTGCTTACTAATCATATGGTGTTGCTCAGTGAAGTGATTCACTTTTAATGGGTGCTTAGCTGTGTGAACCAAAGGAAAATGTGGGGAAAAAAAAAGAGAACAGTTTGTGTTATACTTACCCCAGTGGCTCCACATCTAATACTCATAGACAGATCCTCATTTGTTATAAATTGTGATTACTACATTGAAATCAAACAAGAAATGTCCAATCACATCATCAGAGCACCTTACCCCATTTTTTATTTGACCTTAATTTGGGGGATTTCTCAAGTAAATAATATTAAGGATATCAGTACATGGTATCCACAGTGACTTGTGGCTAGTTAGATAAGGCGGAAATTTTATTTTCCAGGGATTGTGAGTAAACACAATAAATTGCTATGAGTGCCTTTCATACCAGTGTTGTGATTTATTGCTTTGGAGAACATCTAAATTGATTTTATTATTTTTCTGATCTTCTGAAGACTCAACGACCCATAACTAGTCTTCCACATTTCTTGTGTCACCCTCATAGCATCATCCCATGGCTGTCCACTTGATGAGACCATCCAACAGCAAGGTTTATGTGTAGCCTGCTTGACAGGGAGTTGAACAGACCAGATTTGGCACCAAGAAACTGTTTTTGTGTTGACAGGACTCATGGACTAGTCCTAGGCATAACCTGAGAGGTCTCCCAGCATTCAAGTCTCTGAAAATTATTTCAACTGTATTTTAACCGATCAGTTTTTCCTTTTTTTTTTCTCTGTGGGATATATACCCTTCTTTGTCCTTTTTTGCCATAGTTATGGGTCCTTATTGTATAAGTAAAGTATTACCTCCCTACCTTTATCTCCCTACCTACTCACTATCCTGTATCTATGAATTTTATGTATCTTTGTCTGTGCAAAGAAGTACAACAGGCATCAGGCTGCTTAAATTATTGTAGCATATTTTATGAGAGCTCTGACATCAGGCTAAGTGCACTATCTATTTCATGAGCAAACCAAACAACTCCGGGTGCACTAAAAGTTCGTACTAATCACATCCACATGTAATACTGTGTACACTTACTTTCACCAATATAAAAGCACTCTGCACTTAAAGCACTGCAGCATAATGCACATCCATGATCTTGTTAAAAAAAATAAATCCTTTGATTCTCATTGACTGCTCTTCAGAGAGGGGAAAGGTATATTCCTTGTTATGTATAATCCCTTTGTGTACAGTATTTACATAGGAAACATCACAGACTAGGTCAGCAGAACATTTTAAACACTGTGTTTTGAACTGTAAATTTGCTAGATTTAATTTAAACACACAGGGTGATTTGAGAAACTTGAAGGAAAATCTCAATTTTGAGAAGTTGTGACCTTCACTAGTGGGATATATATATGCATATATACATATACTCATATATACACATACACATATGCACACATAATGCTGTATTTATACCTTATTTATCCAGTTCCTATTGAATGGGGGGGTTCTGTCTTTGAAAACATTTCTGCCCTAAACTATTTGCTCTCATTGCCACAACTGAAGAACATTTTCCATTGTCAGAAAATATTTTTGCCTTCCATGAAAAAAGTAAACATATTTTAAAGCATCAATTAAATTTTTTTGAGGAAGAATTGAAATTTTCAGTGGGAATCAATATTTTCTATTAAGATTTTATTGTTAGTCAGTAAAGCATACAGTGCTAAACAACTTTGGTTAAAAGTTTTCCACGACTTCACCCTGATAAGACATAGTAACACATAAGTGAAGGGCAAGACCTCATTCAACAGACAACATAGAAATATTCATTTTGTTTTGGGCAAGTACATTTATCTTTCAATCACAGAATACTTCTTTTCAACAACTTAATTTCTCTTTTAGCTTTGGTGTTTTTGTTTTTTGTTTTTTTTTTTCGCAATTGAATCAATGTCATCTGCAGAACATAGAGCTTTACCTCTCCTGCTTTTCCTAAGACGTATTAGTGCTGTGGATGGAGTGCTGCACTTCACCTGTAACAGACAGATAGCAGCATGTTTGTTAAAAAAACCCAGTGATTCAATGACTTTTGGTGCTAAATGCGGTGGTGGTTTAAAAAGATCTGATAGCAAAGTACCCTTGATTTCTTACTGCTAACAGGACAGGGTCAGACAGGGGGACACTTTGGGTGAGTGATGAGTTAACTCCTCAGAGGGGAGTTTCAGTGTAGCAGGATCCAGACTTAACCCTGGACTTGGTAAATAGTTTATGTCTGAATGACTGTATTTTGCATCACTTGTCTAAGATTTCAAAGCTTATCATGCCATTTAATGTTTACTGGGTGTCTGATTAGATAAGGAATCTCTAAACCTTCAACAACCTTTAAGCAGGAACATTTTGAGGTGTCCCTGCTCCAAGGTAGATCCTGCCACGTATCCCATGCAGGACAGCTGAGCGTGCCCTGGGCTCTCCACTGTTTATGGGGTGAGGAAACGGGCTCATGGTCATGCCTGCATCCTGACTACAGCTGTCAGTGTCTCCCAAACACGACTTGAGTCAGACCTTCACTAGCACTGGGGTTAGGTGTGCACATGGCTCAAATTAGCCCTTGGCTATTGTGATATTGTCAAGCAAATTTGAGCTGGATGCAGCCATCACAACCAGATGCATCCACTAGGGATTTCTCTTTCACTTAAGTTTTGGTGTCAGTGAGTTTAATTTATAGTTTTTAATAGATGTTTGTCTTCCTTCTTGGACATTAGATAGTTGAACTGTCAACACTGGCTTCATCATGAGCACAACTGATTATATTTTGTGGATAAAAAATGAATGGTCATTATTCAGTAAATGTTCACTATTAATAAGATGTGCTGAATGGACTTTGTAATGGTTATAAAGGAGCTTAGTAACACTCAGTGTAGTGGTACTTCTTTTATAGCTAGAGGAAACAGATCATTTGAAAATACTATGAGAACAAAAGCTTCTATGTAGAACAGAAGGTCAGTCTGTTCATGCAGAGAATGGATGATTGAATAAATGATTTTGGTTGAATTAACAGTTTTGACTTATAATGATACAATATTATCAGAAGTTAGCAATTACAGCCAAAATCTCTTCCTTTCTTTTCAGTGGAAAAAACATCTAAATCCACCCCTGCAATAGAGTTTCTTCTCCTTTTTTTCCTTTATTTTATTAAGTCATTATATTTCACATATATGTTTTGTTAGTAGCTGTGTGCAATTATCCAACAGTGTCTGAAAGCTACTGTAAAGTTACTCTTTACTTAGGGTAATACTTTGCATATGTTTGGCACTGGTTCCTTTCAATTTATTCTTTTACTTCTAAATGCAGGAAATGGTCTGAAACCCATTAAAATAATTTGGAGAATTCAATTATATAGATTTTTTTTTGTTTTTGTTACAAAGAAATTTCATGGAACTTGTACTGAAATTCAGAGAATGAGACATTCTAATGTAATGAGAGACCACTTACACTAAAAGTAGAAATTGAAAGAAAAAAACAAGGTGTCAAAATAGAAACTTCCATAAGAAACCACAAATATTGAAAATTATCCTGTTATAAATAGTTCTTTTTCCGCTGAATAGCTCTATAAAAGCAAAAAACTTATATTTGTATTTTGGAAGCAAAACAAGAGAAAACTGAAGGTAAAAAATTTGACTATTCTTGAAATTTTCATGTGCAATGTGCTACCTATGACAGAATTCTGTAAGTTTACTCTAGTACACTCTATCTCATCAAATCCAAATATGTTTAATAATTCTATACTGTCTAAATGCCAGATGGATGCTTGTATTTGTTTAGATTCTTAGAATAATGACTACATTTTCTACTAATATCAATAAAAATCACATGCTGACTGTAAGTCATATATGGCAATTCAAATATTCAGGTATTTTGTGTGGTGGGTTTTCTAACGACTACTCACAGTGGCCTGTTTAGTACACTGAATTTGAGTTATGGTAGTGTTCTGGGTTTGCATGGCCAGGTTTTGGAGTGAAGTGGCTACAGAGGTAGCTCCTGTGAGAAGATACCAGGAACTTTTCCCATGTCTGACAGAGCCAGTGTCAACCAACTCCAGGATGGACCCACTGCTGGCTGAGGCCAAGCCCATCAGCAATGGTGGCAGCTGAAGAATGGGGGAAAAGAACTTAAGACAACTGCAGCCAGATAGGAAAGGAATGAGAATGTGTGAGGAACAGCCCTGCAGATACCCAGGACAGTGCAGAAAGAGGGGCAGGAGGTGCCCCAGAAGCTGGAACTGAAATTCCCCTGCAGCCCATGGTGAGCCCACGGTGGGGCAGCTGTGCCCCTGCAGCCCATGGAGGTCCATGGGGGAGCAGAGTCCCACCTGCAGCCCATGGAGGTGACCTGTGATGGAGCAGGTGGATGCCCAGAGGAACCTGTGACCTCATGGGAAGCCCATGCTGGAGCAGGCTCCTGGCAGGACCTGTGAAGAGAGTAGCTCACACTGGAGGAGATTTGCTGGTAGGACTTGAGACCCTGTGGGGGACCCATGCTGGAGCAGGCTGCTCCTAAAACACTGACCCCATGGGAGGCACTACTGTAGAGCTGTTTGTGAAGAACTGCAGCCTGTGGGAAGGATTCACATTGAACAAGTTCATGGAGAACTGTCTACTGAGGCAGGGACATCACACTGGAGCAAGGGAAGAGTATGAGGAATCCTCCCCCTGAGGAGGAAACAGCAGAGATATGTGATGAACTGACTGCAGCCACCATTCTCTTCCTCACTGTGCTACTGGCAGGAAGGATGTAGAGAAAATCAGCAGTGAAATTGAGCCCAGGAAGAAGGGAGGGATGGGGAAAAGTATTTTTAGGATTTGGTTTTATCTCTCATTATTCTACTCTAATTTGATTGGCAATAAACTAATTTCTCTGTTGAATCTGTTTTGCCTGTGATGGTAACTGGTGAGTGATTTCTTCCTGCCCCAGTCTTGATCCATGAGTATTATATTTACTTTTCCCTGCCCATCTGAGGAAGAGAGTGATAGAGTGGCTTTGGTGGGTACCTGGCATCCAGTCAGGTTCACCCCACCACAGATCATAAATAATTTTTATCACAGTTTTGTTTCAGTCAATCTTTAGCACTGTTTCCTACAAAAATGCATTCTCTTTTAAATTAGATTGCACAAAAATATTATGTAGCTTCTCAGAACTGTAAAAAGATTTTTGGACTACTGATGACATTCTGCTGTTTGGAGACAGTTAAGCAAAATGACAATTTTGTACTTTGGAAGTTAATACACCAATAAAGAAAAAAATATGACAAGCAAGGCAGAAAATACTGATTACTGCAGAAATTCAATCTGAAAACTAGGTACCATAATAGTGGTATTTAATGCCTTTAAAATAATAGTTTTTGGTTCAGAGAGGAAGCTTTGAATGATTTATTGATCATTATTAATATTATTGTATGGTGAAAATAAAATGGTCATTTAAGTACAATACTTTCCCTCAAGGAGTACTTACAAAATGTTTTGTTTCCTCAGATAAATGTTCTTTATACTATATTCTATTAAAAAGAAGAGAAAACCACATTCTGTGCTAAACTAGGACAGGCATCTGTTTCAGAAGAACTTCAGAAAACATACACTTCAACAGAAGATTCATGACTGAATTCTTATGAGCATTTGAAACATTACAGAAAAAAACCCTAATATTAGGACACTGAAAAGTTTTATTTAAAGAGATACAAAGGATTTCTGAGATTCAGAGATGTGGTCCTAGCTAAAAGGACCTAAAATAATTATCAAAAATTACGTTAATGGCACATGCTTGTAAAGCTTGTGATTGCAGTGGGGAAGCACAATTTATTAGACTGTGCTTCTGTATAAAATGTTTGGAAAAAAGACACTTTTTACCTAATGAAAAGTGACATTTACACCCACTTAAGAGCTTCTTTACATGTGCTTAACACATGTAAAGAATTATTGCTATATTAACTGCAAGAAGTGTTTAATTCAATAGTGTTTTTTCATGCTTATTGATGAGAGTTAGAACATATAAACTCCTTTCTGTTGCATTTTTTTCCTGTAAGGTTTCAAACAGAGCAAATCAGTTACGCATTCATATAGAGCACGGCACTGGAGCTGCCATTTCCTGAGTTCAAGACATGTTCACACTATGGTAGGAAATGAAGTTTACTACCTCTATTTTCAACGTTCCTGTAATTCAGGCACTGCAACACTGGCAGTCAGAGCACAGGTAGCTATGTGCAATGAATTGACATATTTTCAGGGCATGAAAACCTATATATGTAATACTACAAGACAACAAACTCACAAAATGAAGTGGCTAGAGAATTTCTTATGAAATCACGTGTTCGAAGTTCAATTTGTGAATAAAACTTACTTAGGAGTTCCAAAATATTTTTTCAGTACACATTCAAACTGGATTTTCTATAGCAATGGACTGATAAATCTTAATATCCAAGCATCATTCTTTATTGTAGGGAAAGTGTCTGTGCAAGGATATAATCCTTTAAGTAACATGATCTAATATATGTCTTCCTTACTACAGGTTCAGGTGAGAAATAAGCACAATTTAAAAAAATTCTCCAAGAATCATAGAATGGCCTGAGTTGGAAGGAACCTCAAAGATCACCCAGTTTCAACCCTGCTGGACAGGGACATCTTCCACTAGATCAGGTTGCTCAGAACTCCATCCAGCCTGGCCTTGAACATTTCCAGAGATGGGGCAGCTACAGCTCCTCTGAGAAACCTGTGCCAGGGCCTCACAGCAAAGAATTTTTCCTAAATCTAACCTACTCTCTGTCAGTTTGAAAACCATCCCACCTTGTTCTGTCACTCCAAGCCTTTACAAATACATTCTCTCCATTTTTCTTGTTGGTTCTCTAGTGGAAGGCCACAATTAAGTCACCCCAAAGTCTTCTTTAAGTCACTCCAAAGTCACGCCAAAGTCTTTCTCTCTAGGTTTGACAATCCCAATTCTCTCAGCCTTTCTTCCCAGCAGAGCTGCTCCATCCCTCTGATCACCTCGGTGCCTCCTCTGGCCTGGCTCCAGCAGGTCCCTGTCCTTGCTGTGCTGGGACCCCAGAGCTGGATCAGCCCTGCAGGTGGGGTCTCAGCAGAGCGGGGCAGAGGGGCAGAATCCCCTCCCTGGAGTTTGGGAAATACAGTAATTCACCCCACTGATCATATCCATAATGACACATACTTCAATTACACTCTCACATCCTTTATTTTTTGCTGGACTTTTAAGTTACAAAAGACCATATCAATCCGAATTCCTTTCATTCCATTCCACTGAGATGGAAAAACAAGGGTAGTCCCTGCAGACATGTGGGAGCCTGTGTCCCTCCAGCACAGACTGGGATATGTATTGAGTTCTCACAAGCACTCAACAAGATTTCTCACAACTTTCAAACATCATTAACAAAGATTCAACATTTTCAATCATATACATAAGATCTATTTATTGACTGATATGAGAAAATCATTGGATTTTTTCCTAATCCTGTTTTGAGAGGAATGAATACATTGATTCTTTTTTTCTAAAAAATCCATCTCAGACATCTGAAAAGGAAAACATCAGCTGGAGTGCTTTATATTTTGTTTAGTTGCAATTATCTGAAAACAACAATTCGTAATAGAAAGTGTCAAATAATTCTAACCACCTTTAAAAGCATTAGTATTTAACTGCCTACAAAACTCTGTTATTTTGAGAGAACACATAGCTCTTTTTAGAAGCAGAATTGGTTTTGAACAGCGAAAAAGAAAGATCTTAAGTACTGTTAGTAACTTGTGTTATTCATCTCCTTTATTGCATATTGGGTATGCAATATGTGTATTCTTGTAGCATTATTCAAAACTGTTCAACAATCCCCAGACAGAAAATAGGCAGCAGATACAAAACTGATTTTTGACCACCTCCACATCTCAGTTTATCAGGCAACACCATCCAGTTTCAGGAAAGACAAAGAATTTATCCATTCTCCTTCAAATGTTTCTACAGTGGAAAAGAAAGCAACTGAGCAGGCAGAAGAATGAAAAATCTACTATCTGTGGAGAAGAGATGGAAAACATAATTTTCAAAGGATTATATCACATGTCTTTTGGCATACCTCCAAAGAAGATTAACTTACAAACTTACATGGAAAATCACTGGAGAGGGAATTCTGAAATGTTCTTTAATACAAAAACTCTCACTGATATGGGATGATCTGCAATGCGCATCCCATTTATTAGAAAGGACTTAAAAACATTGTAATCTGTCTTTTGAAAATTAATTATTTAATTCCTTAGAATATGGCCAAAAAGTAATTTTGTTGAGTCACTGAAAGTTGCATGCAATTTCCTAATGATAGTGTTTTTTAACCAGGTCAATTGCACATTTTATTAATGAAGCATCATATTGGTTAGTAGTAATTATTTCAAATGAATACTGATAATTCCATTTTTCCATAGCTAAACATATTTTTTATAACCTTGAACTTGCACAGCTATTACTTTTTGCTGACAATTTCAGTACTAATGGATCCTGTATATTAACAACCGATTTACTTCTAAGTGCTGAAATACAGCACTTAATGCACTATGCACAAATACTTGGAAAGTAATTTGTTGAAAGCCAAGTGACATCTATTCCAGAGCTTTATATGTCTTTTTGCAGTGTTGTATCATATGTATCTATATAGACATGTACACATAAATTCAAAACTTATGCAATAACATTTTTATTGCAAGTATGAATTCTTATAATTCTCTCAAGTAGACTTAAAAGCAAGCTTTGCAAGTTTTTTGATAACCTCAGGAAACTAAGTATATAATAATTTTTTCTGCACTGAAATACAAAGATATGACATCTACAATGAGCAGGTACTATTATTTTTTCCTTTTCAAAATTTAGAATTGTCGTTAAAATGAATAGGAATTTTTAAAAAATGAAGAGAATAGACAAATGTGGGTTGGCCCTGTCAGGTTCCCACCAATGTCACTCTATCCTTCCTCTCCCCAACTGCACTGTGGAGAGAAAATGTAACAAAAGGGTCACAAGTTGAGATGAAGATAGGGAGAGGTCACTCATCAATTACCATCATGGGCAAAACAGACCTCATGGGATATTAATAGACTTTATTACCAATCAAAATCAGAACAGGATAATGAGAATTAAAACAAATCTTAAAACCTCCTTCCTCCACTACCTCTCCCTCCTTCCCAAGGTCTACCTCCTGCCCACCAGTAGCAGAGGGAGATCAGGAAATGTGGTTATGGTCAGTTCATCACAGAACTTTTTTTGCCACTGCTTCCCCCTAAGGGAGCAGAGTGCTTCCCCTGCTCCAGTATGGGGGTCCCTTCCATGGGAGAGTCCTCTGGAAACTTCTCCAATGTGAACCTGTCCCATGGGATACAGCTCATCACAAACTGCTCCAGCATGGGTCACCCCCACAGGGTCAGTCCTTCGGGAACAGGCTGCTCCAGCACAGATCCCCTACAGTGTCACAAGTCCTACCATGAATCCTGCTCCAAGGTGGGCTCTCTCCCCATGGGACCACAAGTCACTGCCAGGAGCCTGTTCCAGCATTGGCTTCCCACAGGCTCAAAGCCTTCTCTCAGCATCCATCTGCACTGATGTGTGCCTCTTCCATGGGCCGCAGGGGATCTCTGCATCCCCATGGGCTTCACCATGGGCTGCAGGGGTATCTCAGCTCTGGAGCAACACCTGCCCATCCTTCTCCACTAATCTTGGTGTCTACAGGGCTGTTCCTCTCACATGTTCTCACTTCTCTCTCTTCTGACTGCAATTACTTCTGTACAATATAATTTTCTGTTCTTCTTCTTAGATATGTTTTCTCGGAGGTGTTACCACCTTCACTGATTGGCTCAGCCTTGGGTGGTGTCACCTGTCTTAGAGCTGGCTGGAGCTGGCTTTGTCAGCTGTGTTGGAAGGTTCTGGCAACACCTCACTGAAGCCACCCCTGTAGCCACTGGCTACCAAAACCTGGCTGTGAGAACCCAATACAACAAGGAAGGTGATTAAAATAGAATGTAGCTGAATATATCACTGTGCTGTTGCTACTCAACACAAAGTAGTTTGCATGCCTTCAAGCTCTTTTGTAATGTTTGAGGCTTGCCAAATTACTACAAACTAATTTTGCATTTAACTTACAAAAACAGTAACAGATATACTAACAGATTCTGCGATCAAGCTTTGCAATGCTGGGTTCCGCTCATGAATCCTGAGTATTATAAATTTCCCAAATACAGCAATGAATTATTCTTTTTTTTCCTCCC
>VYZP01081106.1:0-11689 GCA_013400635.1 Hypocryptadius cinnamomeus | reverse complement strand
TGTAACTTCCATTAGAAGTTTATACAAAGGCAGCTCTTGGTGTTAAGCATACATGAATAAAGCTAGCTTGCTACAAACTGAAGATAATTGCAAATAACTGATAGTACATTCTTCAGTGATTTGGCCAAATACTTTCCTGTTATAAAAAAATGCTCTATTTCAGTGAGTGAGCTTTTGATCAGATGTGAAGTGACTGGGGGAAAAAAAAAGTAAAATGGTAACAAATTTGGCTGCACCTCAAGTCCTGTGTCCAGTTTTGGTCACCTCACTTCAATAAAGTATATTCAGGTGCTGGAGGGAGTCCAGAGAAGGGCAACGGAGCTTCTCAAGGCTTTGGATCACCCCGTGAAGAATGGCTGAGGGAGCTGGGGTCATTTAGCCTGGGGAAAAGGAGGCTCAGGGGAGACCTGATTGCTTTCTACAACTGCCTGAAAGGAGGCTGTAACCAGGGGGGGATCAGCATCTTCTCCCAACGAACCAGCGACAAAACAGTGAGGAAATAGCCTCAAGCTGCACCAGGGGAGGCTTAGGTTGGTGCCCTAGAGTGACTTTATGATGCTCATATCCCCATTTGTTTGTTTAGGCCAGAAATAAGCTTTACACCTTTAAGACTGGCTCCAAGAGCGAAGGAGGGAGAGAAGAAGTGTGGAGTTTGTTATCAAAAACTGCACTTGCTCCCCCGCATCCTTCTCCCGGACTGTGTTTTCTGCGGCAAAAAAGAAAGCGGGAGAGAGCTCTCCTTTGCTTTTAGTTAGTTTTTAGCTAGCTGAGGCAGAGGAGTTCCCTGGACTGTAGTTTTTTCTTTTTCTTAGAACTGTTTAAACCTGCTCTGGACTGAAAACCCAGAGGAGCACTGGCAACTCACACCTGTGGCCCAGTGGGCCAGGCCTGGGCCGTGGCATTTCCAGCACTGGAGGGACTGATAACAAACTGAGTGAGCTGAGCTACAGCCCACCAAGGGGACCTTCCGAGTTTGCCATCTCTTCAGATTGGCAAGAGGTTTTATTGTTTATTATTATTCAATTTTTTGTGTTAGTGAATGCTTTTCCTGTTAAATAAACAATTTTTTCCCCTTTTCTCCAGAGAAATCTTTCCCCAAACCAATTGGGGGAGGGCCCTCTTGAATTCACTTTCTAGAAGAACCCCTTTAGAAGTTTTCCCCCAAATTTACCCTAAACCAGGACAACTGGACATTAGGTCTTTGCAGGAAGGGTGATTAGACATTGCTCAGGGAGGTGGTGGAGTCACCATCCCTGGAGGTCTTCAAGAAATGACTGGACATGGACTCAGTGCCATGGTCTAGTTGACAAGGTGACGTTCAGTCAAAGGTTGGACTTGATCTCAGAGGTCCTCTACAATCTCATTGATTCTGTAATCCCATGGAGGATATTAAGACGAAAGATTTACAAGATATGAAAGTAAGCAAAGAGTGAAAAGATAGAAAAGTGGTAAGTCTGAGCAACATATTTCTTTGAGTACATCAAATTCACTAGACTCACTGCTTTCAGAGAGTTTGAGAAAAGAAGGATTAATAGATTTGGGGATTAAAACATTCCAGGTGAATGCCAAATTTCACTATTATAAAACCAGCATATTTGGATGAAACTTTTTTCACAGATTACTAATACAATTACTCACAATCTTGAAGTTATTTTTCATTGAAACAACACTGTGAGTAAGGATTAAAGATTAAAGTCCATTTTAAAATCCATTTTGAGCTTGGAGAGCTGAAGAACAAACTCATGGTCATAAAAACAGAGGCAGAGTGCATGCTCCAATACAGGCACCTCAACACAGAGGTTTATAATTTAGTCAAGGACTTATTTTTATTGTCAATAGATTCTGTTTCTAATCCTGATTCATGTAATATCAGCAAATACACACAGCAGTTTTGAATTCTTTACCATTAACTCTTGTTCCTAATTAGATGCAGCTACATGGAGTGCCAATTGCCCAAGAGAATTTATGAACTTGAGATGTAATTAAACCTTTTTCATTTCTGTTTTTCTCTAATGTATGATACAGAGATCAGTACACAGAAAAAAATCAGTTAGAGAAAAAAATAAAATGGAAATCTCAACTGCTGAGGCCCAAGGGAAACTGCTGAAAGGCAGGAGGTACAAATTAATTAATAGAAAGATAAATTTTCACCTGAGGATAAAGCACTGGGGACGCTGCTCCTGGAATAGCATGTGGTAAGCTCTTTCAGCACAGGAAAATATATGTGGGGGAAGTGAGGAACACAGTTTTCCAGAGTTACTTAAATAAAGCTGGGTGACCTGAAAAATTGTAGAAAATTAAAATGACAAATACATTTCAACCAGTTATGTTTCACCCCCTTAATCTTGTGTCTTCTGTAAAGCTTTCTAAGCATTATGAACAGAATTTCTCTATGTATAGAAGAAATACCTTTACAACAGCTATGAAGATCTTAATTACAGAAAATAGATCTTTAAACACAGAAGGTCTAATTAACATACAAAATGAAACATAACTAGAGGACTTAACAGTACTGGTTTGTGCATTAAGTAAAACAAAACCTAGTAAGCTACTTTTTGATGCCTTACATTTATAGTTTTTCAATGTCTTGACTTGAAAATTTACAAAATGAAATATGAACATCCCATAAAAAGTTAAAGGAATAATTTATAAACTAATTAATTTATTACATGACAGAGCAGTCTCCTACAAATACTCTCTCTGCAATATAGAATAACTCCTGACACACATAGCTGGCAATAGATACTACCCTTAAAGCCTGAGTAAATCCAATTATCTGCTATAGAAACCACTTCTTTTTTTTATTTTTTTTTTTTCTGAGGATATCCTGATATATCCCCCTTTCTGTCTCATGCCTGTCTTATTTATATAGATACTAAACTATTCAGTCCTGGAGTATCTACAACAGTGAAGCTGAATGAATCCTCCATGACATAGTCTCAGTTAGGCCTTAAGGGCTACCAGACCAAAAAAAGATTAAATCCACACCAATTCTCCAGGAATCATTTCAGAAAGTCACAAAGTACAAAGAAAAACCTTCACACAAGTATGCTCAATGCAAAATGTTGCAAGTTTACATATTTTTCTAACATGAACTTCAAGAATATATTTGTCCTAATCAGGCACAAGTAAATTCTGCAGGAATATAACAAAGCAGCATGACCACAGCTCAAGCACTTCTCAATCACTAAGACACCTTCAAAGTTGTACTTGCATGTTCCTTGCATGTATAATGCTATTGTAATGTGTAGTGTAGTTGTACAGTGTATTTCCATGTATAAATGTGGTAATATTATCATCTAGCAATTGCATGGAATTTCATAAGGAGCAAAGTACATCAGTGTCCATTAATATGTGATTCTTGATGTCATCTCAAACCGAATAATTTATTGTAAAGTATTTATTTTAGTAGTATTCTATTGGAACAAAGTGTGGACAATCAGTGCACAATAACAAAATTGTCAGTATTTTTTAAAAAAAGAAAGAAACATAAAATGTCACTGTAATTAAAAGATATATATGATATTATATATGATAATATATATGATAATATATTTCATTGCTTCATCCTAGTTTTAAAAACAGCATCATGCCCAATACATGTTTACATTCCTTTTCTTTTTGACAACTAACGAACTACATACCTGAAACAAAAATGCCAACTAATGAGCCACATCATATAGCATGTCAGCATTTAGTGAGAAATTGACAAAATCACTTTTTATTACTTTAATACATAGACCATCTAACACTTACAGACGCTAATATAACATCAGCTAAGCTGCTGCAGTATACTGGAGCATTTCAAAAACAAAGTGGTTTACAACCATGGTTTCTTGATCATCTGGGAAATACCTGCACTATGCACAATAGTGTGCAGATTACAAATATGAAGCGAAAGCAATTATTATCCAAGGTGACCCAAACAATTACAGGACAAAAAGTCTCTCATTATGAACTTAATTAAATAGATCTATCACAGAGAAGTAAAGATGCAGCAAACATTTTAATATGTAAACTCTTTCTCTTTACAGTTCTCTCTTAGTGCACAAAATCATGTATCTAATATAAAATACACACTGACAGGAAAAAATACCATCATCTAAAACCTTGGGGATGATGGATGATTTCCATTTCTAGAAATAAATTCAGACTCCCAACTTAGAATTTGCTGCTTCTACCATGAACACCACAGCATTTTTTTCTCTCAGATTTACTACTGTGTCACACCAAGCCACATGACACAGCAAACAGTCACAAATTACAATTTGCTTACCAAATTTTTAACCCTTTTTAATTCTTGTAAGTTAAATAGACATATTTGGACACTGCCTATCAGGGAGGCTGAGCTCTGTGATCTCTGTGCATCAATGAGAAGATAAGAGGGGAGGATAAATTAAGTTATACCAACACTGTATCTTTAAAATGTCTGGGTGAAGATGAAGGAGAGATCAAAACAGTTAAATGTTTTCACATGGCTCAATCCCTCTTGCCCAAAGGCTGCCTGTGCCCAGCACAAGCCCGTTCCCTGTGCTCAACCCACGGCAGTGTTCAGCTGGTGCTCAGCACTTTGCTCTGTGCAGTGCCCCAGATGAGGAGCCGGGTGACATTTTGAGCCTTTGTGCACCATCCAAGGTTGTTATCTCCATAATCATGCTTTGGGCAAGGGGGTGTGAACTCAGACCGCCACTGTTTGAAATATGCATCTATTTCTATAAATCTGACTACAGCAGAAACCACCAAGGTCATCAGGAACTATTTTTAAACAACCAAAAGAGGTCCTGCTCATTCAAAGTGTTATCAAAGTGGCTGTCTTACCAAAAAGACACAGAAAAAATAGTTATATCTTGGAAGAAATTTTTAAGGTTTTGCTAAAATACTAAAACTGAGATGCGCCCCATATAAAATGGGCATATACATTAATTAATTTTTGGGGTTTGACTGGTCAAATGAACTATATGGAATGTAAAAAAAATATCTGCAAACTTTTAAAAAGAGAATGCTTACCATGGTAGAATAAATAGGAAGTTCTTTAAAGGGGTTAACAAGTAACAGTATATCACCAATGTAGGTCTGAAAAAAAGAAGACATAATTGCTTTATTAAATAATAAATTAGATTTTTAAGGAGGTTAAACGGCTTTCTTCCAAAAAGAATTCTCAACAAAGCCTCTTAATCTAGCTAACAACATGCTAAACATAATTCATTAATTCTGAGCTTTTAACTCCACAGTTCGAATTTGAGATCTAAATTTACATTTTTAACAGAATTAATTAGTATTTTTGTAATAAAATTGAATTCTTCATAACTGAAAATTATGCAGAGAAAAATTGCACTACATATATTATTGGTAGATTATTTGAATGTTAATTTGCAACTTACCACTTGCTAAACTAAAAAAAATGTCACAGTATCACAGAAGATGCTGAGTTGGAAGGGACCCTCAAGGATCACCGAGTCTAACTCCTGGCATGCCTACCACATAAAAAACCTCCTCAAGTGATTTGTTGTGGAATAGATGACATAATTTAGAAATGCTATACTGGTTATCCAGAGCTGATACATTAAAATATGCTGCTTGTGGGGTAAGATGGAGCAATTGATACACGTACAAGTCTTTATGCAAGTGTATGTGCATAGGAACATATCAGCATGCATCTAGAAAAGCTATCCTGACCACATCAGAAAGAGTAAACCATCTAATGATTACATGTTTGCAAGATTTTACTATTTCATATTTGGGGCTATTGATGGATGAGAGGCTGGACATGAGCCAGCACTGTGCTCTTGCAGCCCAGAAAGCCACCTGTGGCCTGGGCTGCACCACAAGCAGGGTGAGGGAGAAGATTCTGCCCCTCTGCTCTGCTCTGGTGAGACCCCACCTGGAGCACTGCATCCAGCTCTGGGGACCCAGCACAGGAAGGACATGGACCTGTTAGGATAAAATGAGGGCCATGAAGATGATCAGAGGCCTGGAGCACCTCTGCTGTGAAGATAGGCTGAGGAAGTTGAAGCAGTGTAGCCTGAAGAAGGCTCCAGGGAGAAGTTATAGCAACCTTCCAATACCTAAAGGGGCCTATAAGAAAGATGGGGAGGGACTCTCTATCAGGAATTGTGGTGACAGAATGGTTTTAAGCTGAAAGGAAAAAGATTTAGAATAGCTACCAGGAAAAAAGTCTTTACTGTGACAGTGTTGAGGCACTAGGAGAGGTTGCCCAGAGGATGCCCCATGCCTGGAAATGTGCAAGGTCAGGTTGGATGGGGCCCTGAGTTCAACATCTTCTACCAGATGTCTCTGGCCATGGCTAGAGGGTTGGAAGCAGATGATCTTAAAGGTCCTTTCCAACTCAAAACATTCTACAATTCTATGCACTTAAGTGTAAGATTGTAGGCCACTCTTGCTGCTATACTTTTCATTCTGCATAAATAGCTGCTGCTATTAGAATGAAAAAATTGCTGCTATTAAATTACAAAAATTCAGCGACTTCTGTCTCTGAAGAGGTCAGACAGCAAAGCATCTTGTGAACAGTTCCAGTGGTGTTGTCTTTTTCAAGATGAAGTATTTTGATTTGGGGAGGTGGAAAATATTGTCTTTCATAGTAAATGTACTGTTTTTCTTCTAAAATGCATCAATTTATTTCCCTTCTCTCACCCACCCTGACTCCACTGTTGAGTTTTCTGGCAGAATGGAACTTTATAAAGCTACAAAAGAACATGAAGCAGGAAGTGTTTAGTGCTAATGAGGACTTTGGCTTGGAATTGGAGCCCAAGGACTTTTCCTTCTAAGTCTAAGAACCAAGTCAAGATGAAAGCATCTTCAGCACTGATGCTGACACTCTACCAAAGCACAGTGGCTGCTGCTGAGCAGAATACTAGTGATAGCTGCCTAAAAATTCTATTAAGCTAAGAGAACTCCAGAGTAGAAGATTCTTTCAGGTGAAATTTTCAGTATCTTAAAATAAAAGGCTTCCTCTATGGATCTTCATTAATTCAGTTTAAGTTATCTGTTATCTTTGAAAGTGAGATAAAGCAAAACAAATGCTCATATAATGAGTATTTTTTAGCATTTGATACATGATTCCAAACCTCAGAATTTTTTTTACCATTGAATGTCATAACACCTAAAACTGAAGTTCCCACAATTTCAAATGGATTCACAGCAACATAATATTCCCCATATTCCTTCAGTCAAAATAGTGTGATCAACTTATACATTTAAAAATAATATATATATTTCACATTTACACTCCACTCAGCTGTTTAGTAAGTTAGTAATAAGTTATGGGTAAGATATGGACAGGGACACAAAAATTTCTTTTGGTATCTAGATGATTAACACTAAAATGTAATTATTTCTCTGATGCTGGAAGAAATGAATAATTAAATCTCCCATGCATAATTCTAAGCTTTTTAAATCTAATTTTCTTTTACATTTCCAGTAATCATGCTCTATTAAATTAACATAGCATTGAAAATGGAAGGCTCTTTTGGTGGTTAGAGAAGGAAGATTACAAATTATGGTGGTGCACCCCTACCCCAACCACACTGTGATCTGAGCGACCTTAAAACACTCATTCATGACAAGTGTGTTCATCAGTGTTTACCAACTTACTTCCTTCACGAAATAAACACACATAAATTGCATTCACACCTGCCTGAAGTGATATTCTACTTTTTATTTCTCCTTTTCCTACACAAACTTGAGAAATTGCAGCGCTAGCACACACACACATGCCCTCATCCATTTAGAACTAGCCATGAGTTTGGGGCAGGTTACTGTCCAGTAGTTATGATAGTAATCCTATTTCTCCTATTCTCTCGTTGGTCTTTTTTGAAAGTTTACTATTGATAGGTGAATATCAACTCACATATATCTGATTATTGTTGAAACGCTTCTGAATCTCATAAAGCAGGCTGCTGTCTGTTAGCTCACTCAGAGAAGCCAGGTCATCATTTGGAGCTGGAGGCATTAGCTTGATCTAGAAAACACAAATTAGAGAAATAAAGTAACTTAACAGTGAATCATTCTGTACCATAATGTTCTAACTCTGCAGTATAAACCAAGACCAATAGAATTTATGGGGAAAAAATGCATCAGGAAACTGGAAAGTTGTAATTACTGATAAATCCACATCATTAATCTTAATCAAGGGAAGAATATAAAAATTAATATCAACGTTACGGTGTATAACTGCATGGGTCTGATGGGCTCTTAAGAAGATACAAGAGTGCAATTTGCAGTCCTTAAACTCATAAAGATTCTTGGATCAAATGCAATTTTCCTACTCTCTTCATTAAATGTTTATAGCAGAAGAAATCAAGAAATTAGTTACTGGACTTCAAAAGTATTTCTTGCAGTATCTAACAAAGCTCTCAGACCACTCTTTATCATAGGGGATTTGAAATTGTACTTGAATCTTTCTTGCAGAATAGAAGTAAGTTAGTGAGAAATTGGAAATGTGTTGTTATGGAAACCAGAAGATAATCAGAAGAGTCCACTTTAGCCAAAACTGGTGAGTGAAATCGGTTAACACTTTTGAGATTAGGGTGAATAGTATAAACTCTGCAAGGGTAAGTAAAAACACAATGAAACAAAAAACATCCAAAAGACTGAGACAGGAGACAAAAGAAAGAATCAGTGATAATGGAAATTTGATCAAAGACAAAATAAACACTGATACATTAAGCAGTGTGGTTATAAATAATGATCTACACTTAAAATGGGAGACAGAAGAAAAAAGAATCAGCGATAATGGAAATGTGATTAAAGACAAAATAAACACTGACATATTAAGCAGTCTGCTAATAAATAATGGTCTATGCTTAAAATGTAGTTTGATTCATTTTTTCATGTCAGCAAAATACCCAGAAACAGAAAATTCTCACATGAACGGCAATAGAATTAAGTAGTTTGTTCAGAGTTTACTATAATAACTTACGGTCTATTTTGAGAATGGACAATAAAGATTAAACTTCTTTCTTCTATTGTTCTGCTTAAAATGAAGGCTCAGGAGAAAAGCAGACACTGCCCTTTTTTGGTGAACACCTCAGCACCTTCAGTTTTTGTCAGTGACAGGAGATCAGAGGCAGAAGCAGACTGAGAGATACTGGAGGGAACATGGAGCATGCTTCTGCCATGAGGAAGAGCCCAAAGACTATGGATACTTGTGTTTAGTACTGGAGATCGGACACAGAACTTCCAAGCTGCAGCTCAGCTGCCATAGGTTCAAGGTCGGGTTCAGAAAACCTGATACTCAGATTTCACTACCTGTGTCTTACAGGTGTAAGGCACCTATTGTCCACCTACTGGAGAGGTTTGTTCCTCACCCCACTGAAGTCAATGAAGATTCCTGTGTCACACAGAAGATGGCATTCCCTGCTCCTTTTGTTTTTAATCATGGCAGTTGGATGTACAGCTAACTAGAAAACAAGAATTCCACTTGGTGAAACAAAAAATTAAATTGCATTTTGGCATTTGTCTTTGATGATGTATATTGGAATAGAAAAAAAACCCACAAAAACAAAGAATTCCAAGAATATTTTTAAGTGTCTTGTGGAGATAGAGCAGAGAAACAAGTCTGTGGCTTTCTTTCCTTAATAGTATGCTCACCTATGCTCACCTAGCACGAAGGAACAAAACAGGCATCGGCCTTCGCTGCACCCCCTGAGTACTATCAAAACTCAGAACATCTGTGCCATAGAATGAGCTTCTTTTAATCTATCTCTATGAATATTAAACCTCTGCTAGGTATTTGTAAATAAAAGCAAGGTTTGGATAAAAGTACTGCCCTGGGATTCTCCATATTTTCTGAACTTTTTAGGACACTTCCTTATACATTCCTGGTTCCTGTCAGCTAGCACTCATGCAGATGAAACCTGGATATCATTCAGGTCACATGACAATAATAATTTCCCATAGGTCATTTGGTCATGGCCCCATCTCTGGAGGGAGAAAAATTTTGCCTTACAGATGTCTGTGGACTCATCCAACACAACCCTAGGTCAGCAAACAGCCACTGGCTTGCATTTATTTCATAATCTAGGCATGGCCAAAAATGCTTATTCTGTAGATATGGTTAGAAATGTGAAGTGCTCAGTAAAACTCCAAGTAAGGAAATCAAAATATTTTCAACTTTTTTCTACAAAGTTAAGGATCTGGTGTTTCAGCATTTTCTACCTGACTCACTGCATCAAATTCCATCGTTCAACAAGCAAATAATCACATAGATATAAGAAACTCTAAATCCCTTAAAATCACAACTGTTTGATTTAACACTAAATGTTATGTACATTATTAATATCTTATTTATGGGCACCTTAAATTTCCATTCTCATCCACTTTTCTGAGCATACAGATGTGGCTTTTAGCTCAATGCATCTATCTGGCTATCATTCTAATTGCATGATGTATATGTTATGAGACATAAAATAAAAATAGCCAAACATACGGCATAAGTTCCAATATAACTACGCCTCTGGGAGTGATTAGTTTTTAGATTTTTGTAATGCTTACAATGAAGGTTTCTATTTACTCTATTCAATTACATACACTTAACAACATTCAGAATCTCCTCATATAATAGTCTTTAGTTTTACATAGCTTTATAGTTATATATATTATTTAGTTATTTATATTTTTTACATACTAGTGTCACTGAAATATATCTATATCGCAGCTCTTATATGTAATATTATGTTATGCACAGCTGAGCATTGTCTGTGTCATAACTCATACTGAAACAATCAAAAGGGCATCAGGGGGTACTCTATCACACAGTTTATGTGGCCAACAATACATAAACAAGAACCAAAGGACAATTTTTTTAAAGAAGACTCAATTAAGAGAAATAAAATATTTAATTTATATTTATTTGCAGCATGAAGCATGTAATTCAATTCCAAGCCATTAATTTGAATCTGCTATCAAAAAATATCCTTCCTAGATGAGAGGAAGAGAAATTGAGAATATGATAAAATTCTGAAAATTATTCATATGGCTTTCTTTGTTTGGCAGCACAGATCTTGACATTACTGATGATCAAAGAACACCTTCTACCTAGGAAAAAACCAAAAGCTAATACAAGCTAAGAAAGGTCCAAAAGGCCTTATTGAAGTAGTCACTTCATCCCCTTCTCCTATACTTCAAGTTATAAAAATCTTCATGGGAAAAAAAAAATTTCTTAGGGCTCTTTTTCATCATTTTTGCAATTAAAGAAACTTGAAGTGATATATAAATTTGAACAGTTATTTCTTTCTGAACCAAAAAAGTGACAGGCTTTTTCTATTAAAAATGCCTGTCTGAAATGTGTTAGGATGAATTTTTTCTTTTTGATCCCCAAATGAAGGCCTAATCTGCATGCTGTATTGCCTAAGAATGTGTGGTATTTCTGACATAAAGCATACGAAATATCATCCTGACATATTTCAATAATATATGAACATAAAATCCAAGTAATGACACCACATAATCTAATGAAAAATTAAACAGAACAGGATTACTTTGAGTGTAGTTTGAATGCAACTGGTAAGAATAAAAGACAACTCACTAGAAAGTCCTTAGAATTAGGATACCTAAAAGGCAGGAACAGCAGGAAGGGATTGTTCAAAGATTTCCTTTGGTATCAGCACTGAATAAAAACTTTATTACTTCCCAAGTTGTGAAATAAAAATAAAAATAAAAATAAAAATAA
>VYZP01081099.1:0-12158 GCA_013400635.1 Hypocryptadius cinnamomeus | reverse complement strand
ATTTTTGGGTTTTTCAATTTCTGCTCTTTAAATGCAGTATTGTGAAATAGTCATTACCTGACCATTATTCAGATTTTAATGAGATGGTCATTACTTGAAATATATACATAACTTTAACATTTTATATTTATTTTGAAAGCTGCAGTTTATTATACTGTCTGAATTTATTATTTATTTAGATTTTTGAAACAGTAAATATTCATTTGAACCCAGAACTTTGGACATAATATAGAACTTATCATAAGTGCAGAACTGAAAGTCACTCCTGCTGACAAATCATTCCTTTGAACATTTTTAGTCTCACGCATTCTACTATGTACAAAGTTCTGAAAAAAATAGTATTATGCAATGTAATCTGGAGGCCATCAGAACTGGGCTATTTCAAGGTACAAGGAAAATATGAATTTTAAAGGTGTGGAGCCTCCTCTAAGAATGGGCTGGATCCTCCTCCTTTACTTTCAGTCTTTAAAGCTCCAGTCTGATTTCCCCTACTACATCCAGGTGAGTAAAGGTGGCCTTAGAGAATAGACAGTCTCCTTGAGGAAGCCTACAGTTGCCAATTCACTTGACTGCGTGACATTCTAGCCAAATGCTCTACCTCTAGGCTATTCCACCATCACTCTTTTTCCTTTTGGCTTCTTGCAATTAAAATAATGACTCTGTGTATAGTGATGTTTCAGATTCTTTCCAAGTAGTTGCAAGACTAAATGTCTTTTCTTTTGAAGGGAATGGTGTAAATGTAAAGGCTGTCTGTACAGAAGTGAGTAACCTGAAGAGCCTAAGAACAGATGCATTCCAGTCATAGGTAAACCAAATTCTGATTTCTTATCCTTGACAAGACATCCAGCTGGGGAAAAAAAGAAACAAAACTATTTGCAAGACACCTTCAGACTTTCTTTTTTCCCTCTGTGAAACTTAAATCAGAAGTGTCAAGATTATAGGCAATGAAACTCTCAGCTAAAAATATGATAATCTTTTTAATGCAACAAAGGCTAAGCACATTAAATGGTGTAAAAATTTTTCATCCCAAGAGAATGTATGTGAAAATTCATGAAAATGTGATAATGGATTCTGATACTGATGCATGAACCTTTTCCAAAACGTATAACCTGCTCCCCTCCATGCAAAGAAACTAGTGAGTATTACATGTTCAGGAGACAGATGTAATCCTTGTCATAAACATGGTTTTAAAAATTTGGCTAACTGCTTTCTCTTTTTGTTTAACTGTCTTTGCATGTGCTGGGCAATGAAAATTGAAGCCTCCCGAAGAGCAAGTGTTTTCCTCCAATGTCAATGTATTTGCATCCATTGTATTGTCATACAACTGACCTGAACCTACAAGTTGAAAGAAACAATATACATGTGCTGGGTATGTAAGCAATTTTTCTCAATGAGGCAATAGTGAACCTCCCTGCTCTCTCCTTTTTTTTTTAAAGAAAAATCACTAGAGAACCAGTGTCTTTCTTCTTTTTATTGTAGTCAAGTAGCAACTGGGAAACAAGAACATATAGCCACTTTAGAAATACACCCATAAGTCCCAAATCCATGGTGAACCAGAACCATGAAATTTCCCTATGAGGGAAATGTCCTAAAACAAGTGATGAGATAAAATTTTAGCTGGACTACGAGTCTAGAACTTGCCATGTTGTGTCTTCAGTAAGAACTGTTGTTGCAGTGTGCAGTTTAAACCTTGGACACTTGCACAACAACAGAAAGGTTACCTGGCTCTCTAGGTGGGTTATTTCCTCTACATAACAAAACAGCAACAAGCCAGATCTTTAAAAAGGAAAAAAGAAAATAGTGCTAAGCATGTAAAGTTTTTGTGGTATGTGCTTAATAGTAAAGATTTTTTCAAAGTGTTTTTACATTCTAACTGAATGCACAGGAAGATATTTCCTAATTCTAAACAAATAAGCATTCTTGAATTTTAAGTATTTACAATTCTTAAAAACCAATTAGTAGTCAACAGAAATAAATCAACTAGGTATGAAGAAAGGGTAGGTCGGAGGATTTGTACTACTGTTTTCCTACATGGCAGTGTTGGCTTACAGTCCCTCATGGACTGTTTAGTCCTATGAAGATTTTCACAGTAGCAGAACACATATTATTAGTTACAAGCTTGTTTGAAATTTAACTCAGCTGATGAAACTTATGTTCCCAAAATGATTTTTTTTGCTATTGTTTTGGTTTTAATTAAATTAAAAAAAAAAAAAAAAAAGAGTCTGTAGGGTCTCCTTGTCCAAAATTACTTTGGTGACAAAACAGATCCCTGAGCATAAAAGCATATTTGCATCAACCCAACTGAACAGGTTACATGTTCAGCATTGAATTTCTATTCTGGACTGACACCACGGAAATGAGTTAATATATTCACGTGGAAGTATAGACTGCTGTAAGTATAGCAGACAAGCCAAACAATGCATGCTTGGCCTGTGGGGTCCTTAGCATTGCAGAAGGGAGAAGATATCTTATTAGCAATGCTTGTTAAATTCTGCTGGAATGAAGTAATATAATAAAATCCATTCATAACTATAACCAAAAAGAGAAGGTGACTTATCATACTTTATTTCCTTTTATTTCTCATGTTGGAGATGAGGAAAAAGTGAAAACTATATTCATATAGTCAGTCACACATTTTAACCTTGAATCAGTGTCTATCAGAGAGGAACTTTGTTTTACTACACAATTCAGAGCATACCCACCTACTCTCCTGCTAAATGTTGGGGGAATAGCTATTTTCTTATTTTGTGCCACTTTCAAAGAGAATGTTGTTGAGCCTATTATCTTTGGCTGAATGCCTAAGTGGTTTTGGAACCATGGAGAAAGGAGTAGAAAAAACCCCTCAGTGTCAGAAAAACTATTTAACTGCTCCCCCATCTTGTGATTTCAGCTTCCCATTCTTGCTCTTTGCTAACAGAGTCTTTTTTCCTTCTGCCTAGACTTGCCCAAACATCACTTCTTAGTACCACTGATTTTCATCATTCAGCTAAGAGTTGTCTGGCAATTGCAGAATGTAAATAATTATGTCCTGGTCCCAGGAGTAGCTCAAAAAACCTGGAGATGTGGAAATTTCTATTTTTCTTCCCCTTTTCTTTCTGCTGAAAACTTTCTAAACTAACTATGTGGATCCCTAGCGGGAATATTTCTCAAAAAATATAATATAGATAATTCATCAAGTTGAAGTAGAATAGCATAATAAAACTGGGGGAAGAATATTCTGTAACAGAATGCAGGAAAAGCAGTGACATGGTGACATTATTCGTATAGACATGCACTAGTGAGATGGAAGTTTAAAAAGCTGCTTCTTGCTGTAGGCATATTTTAGTTTGCTGTTCAGTACAGTTTTCCAGTGGTTTTGTTGTTGCTGAAGAACAGTAACAAAAATAGCCATTAGGATCATGGGATAAAAAGAAATCTTGTTTTTTGTCCCCTCTGACTTATGATACCTGGAAAAAGATCAGTCTGGCTGTGTACTCAACAAGTTGTCTCTCTGCTGCAATTGTGTTTTATTTTAGCAGTGTTGGGCTCCTGCAAAGGTGTGTTGATGTGTGTAGGCTGTAGTGACTTCAGAAAAACAAAAAGAGTTTTTTATTCCTTCAGGTGTCTAGGTTCTGAGTTTTAGTTTGGCACTTGAAATCCTGACTGTTGTCCTCTCAGCCCCTTATTTTCTAGCAATTAGTTTTCAAGTTGCTTTATTGGGTTTTTGTCAATGTGCAGTCTAGTATTTCTCTCCATGGAGAGATTTTCCATTTTCTTTTGCCATTTTCATTCATTCCATGTGAAAAATGTGGTAGGATTTGATGGGTGTAGTCTTGTTATCCTGTTTCCCCATCCCTTCCGCAACCTTCTACATTTGCACAGCTGTAGATGTATATAACAAACAGCCTGCCTCTTCCTCCATTCATCCTGTTATCCATTTCATCCTTGTTTATCTCCTGGATAAACGATGGCAGAAGACCTCTGATCCCTCTTATTGCATTTATTCCCCCTCTCATGTCCTCAGAATCATATTTGAGGTCTGAATATTAAGACTGGACATGCTTGCAAGTTTTTATTTAAGCCATTTTAGAAACCACTGTGTTTGAATTTTCTCGCATCTGTTACTACTAGTAGTCTTTAACATTCTTTTAACTTCTCCATTTTGCTAAGAAAGTTGGAAGTTTTTCTCTTCCATGTTCGAAGGGCTTCACCCCCTTTTCTGTGTTCTTTTTAAATTTTTTTAGTATTGAGAAGGAGGTAAAAGAGAACCAGAAAACAACACTTTGAAGTTTTGAGTGCCCTCTCCACCCCTCCAAAGAATCTGAGAGCCCAGTGAGACAGCTGTGTTATTTCTGTGGAGATTTGTTTTCCATTTGATCAGGCTAAGATCAGTCAGGGTGAGCAAAAGGTGTTTGAGAAGTAACCCAAAATTTAAACCATGCTTTTATGTGAGCTTTATTTTTTTCTTTGACAATTTATTTTCTTTAATGTTATGAAAGACCAATAGTGCTGTCAACTATATGAGATTAGATCTTATGGTGCAATGGGCCAAGTTTTATAGGATCAGGCAGGGCATGGTGAGGATTTTTCTGGTTGCATTTTATCTTCATAAATTCATAGCATCAGCTTTCTGTGCTTGGCTTGAGCAGTGAGGGCTCACCGTGTCCATTGCATTGTCTCCAGTAGAAGAACAGTCTACCCTTTTAGTGGCCTTCTTCTGCTTCCCAGCTCACAATTTCAGTGAGACTTGAAAGACAAGTTCCTGAAAAACTCTGTGATCTCTACTGATTGTCTTTTCTTTACTTGAATTCAACACCAATGATTCATCTACTTTGGTTTTTTTCAGTTATGGTAAATCAAAATTGGTTCCAGGTTCAATGTGATAACATTTCACTGCTTGGAAATAATGCAAGTTTGATCAATACCATGTTAAAGGAACTTGTCCTGATACAGTAGACTGGCTTCTACTGGTTTTGCTGAAGATTTGAAAACCAGAAAAGTTCAAACATAATATGTATAGAATCTGGGCACAAAACTGTGCCAGTAGATTAGTGGCATAATATGTGATATGTGATGGCATAATGATATTCCTGTAGTGGATTGACCCTAGCTGTATGCCAGGTCTGGGGAGAGAAAATATAATGGAGCATTCATGTGCTGGGAAAAGGACAGAGAGAGATCACTCACCAAGTACCCTCATGGGAGAAGCAGACTAGAATCAGAGATATTAATTGAATTGAATGTATTACTAACAAAATCAGAGCCAGATAATGAGAAGTAAAAACAGATCTAAAAGAATCTTCCCCCCACTCCTCCCTCCTTCCCAGCTCTATCTCCTCCCCCAGTGGTGCAGGGAGATAGGGAATAAGGGGTTGCAACCCTGTTCATAACAGGTTGTTTCTGCTGCTGCTCAGGGAGAGGAATCTTCCCTCTGCTCCATTGTGTGGTGCTTCCCATGGGAGACAGCTCTCCATGAACTTCTCCAATGCGAGTTTGTCCCACAAGAGACAGTTCTCCACAAACTGCTGTAGAGTGGGTCACTCTTCCATAGGGCACAGCCCTTCAAGGACAGGCTGCTCCAATGTGGGTACCCATGGGGTCACAAGCCCTAACAGGAAACCTGCTCCAACATGGGCATCCCACAGGGTCACAGCCTCCTCTCAGGCATCCACCTGCTCCAGCGTGGGTCTCCTCCCCAGGCTGCAGGTGGATCTCTGCATCGCCACTGCCCTCCAGGGGCTGCAGGGGCACAGCTGCCCCACCGTGGGCTGCACCAGGGGCTGCAGGGGAATCTCAGCCCTGGCACCTGGAGCACCTCCTCCCTCTCCATCTGCATTTGGCCTTGGTGTCTGCAGAGCTGTTCCTCTCACATGTTATTAGTCTGTTCTTCTCAGGCCACAATTACATCTGCACAATAACTTTTTTCCTTCTTCTTAAATATGTTATCACAGAGGTGTTATCACCATTTCTGATTGGCCCAGCCTTGGCCAGCAGTGTTTCCATCTTGGAACAGACTGGGATTGACTCTGCTGCACGTGAAGGAAATCTCTGGCAGCTTCTCACAGAAGCCACCCCTGTAACCCTGCTGGTACCAAAACCAGGCCACACAAACCCAATACAAGTCGTAACCTCTGCTCAGGCCATCTCTGTTATAAAGATAACACAAAGATAACAATTATGGGAGAATAAAGGAAGAAAATGCACCAAATGCTCATGGTGTGGTAAGAACAGACTGGAATGACTTGATATTTTTCAGTTAGAATCTGGATTTTGGAAATACTTGATGTGCTGGTGAGGGAGGAGCACATTCATCCTTTCTGTATGGGGGAGATCTTTGAGATTACTGGGTCCAACCACCTTCATGATGTGAGGGATTTCTGCTTCCTGGTCCATGGGAGCCAAATCTGGTGGCTGTGGGGACTGGTTTGCCTTAGTTCCTGGAGGAAAGGAAGGAAAGCCAGCTGCTTGGACAGGCTCTGGACTGAGAGGACTACAAATCTCCTGTTTTTCTTGTCACAGAACTTATTCCAGTCCCAAACGCTTATTTTTTCTGCCTTGTCAAGCAGGGTAGGAGCTAAGTGTTGTCACAGTGAATGCTGCTATTTCTGTCCTGAGTGTTAGGTGGGAAAACCTTAGCCCAAAGCCCATTATATTACACAGCTGTCCAGGAGCAGTCATTCCAGCATGACCACCAGATTGACCAAATGATCAAACGGCTTTGTAAGTTAAAATTTGTTGACTTACACTATTAGTGAGTACACTGAAAGGACATCTGAGATAAGAACTGTGGGAGTCACCAACTGAGAGGGAAGTGTTTGAAGCTGGATGGGAGCTCTCTGTGCTTTATAACTGTTCATTCAAGGATCTATTCCCACACCTGTAAAAAACTGCACTTCAAAGCATTAAGACTGTAGTTGAATGCATAGGGGAACTACACATGGCCTTTATCAAAAGGCAGTCAAAGAGAGGTAGAACATTTTATATTTGTTTGGAAGCAGCTAATTTTACACTGTCTTGGGGAAGTTACTTCTGTTAGTTCTGTGGCTAGACTCCAAATGTAAGTATACATCAGCTTTTCAATAGTAGGGAGGTTTCTGTCCTCAAATTTGTTGCTTCAGCTACCAGATTATGCTCACTCCAAAAGAAGGTGAGAAGGTTGGTTCCCTAAATGGTGAAATAATTCTTCCTGCTATTTGTGACTCTTTTGTATGACTGGATTTTGTATTACTGGAGTTGGTTACAGAAAGTTAGATTAAATTGCATGCATCTGGTCTAGGGGGAAACAGAGTATTCTTTAGCCAATATCATGTAGGCTTTTATCAAACTGACATTGTCTTAACAGACTGGACACTTAAAACCCAGTAATTCCTGCTAGTTCCAATTCCATTTTTAGGCTCAAGAAACTGAATGGTAAATCTGCACCAATAGGGAGGGAAATTTAATTGGACTTTCTCCTTTTTAGAGAGAAGCTAATTAAAAAGTTTCACCAGAATCAGAGCAGGCTGTAAAACAAGAAGAGCATCATGAAAAGAGGCCAGTCCTATCCTCTTAGTAGTACTATTTGTGATTGGACTTGAATGAAATGTGTCAAATCTGTGTTAAATTACCACTGCCATTTGTGAGTTAACAGATGCCAATCTGTCAAATTGGACTTTGTTGCTGGCAGTGATCCCCTGGGACAAAGCTGTAGCTGTGTTATGGAGTGTATCATAAGTCTTCTTCTCCCTGTCTCCTCACTCTATTTGTACCCAATGTGCTTTGCAGAAATGAACTTAGAAAGAAGAAATGACTTCTAGATGTTTCCACATACCTGGAGCACTTCCCACAGTCTTGTTTCTGTAAAGGGAACAGAAAGAGGCTGAAACTATGTTGTCTTAATCTGTAACAGTAATCACAAATTAATCACAATATCAATGTATGGTGATAAAATTCTATGGGGAGATAGGTTGCAAATGCTGTCCTCTATTTATCACATAGCCTCCTTTCTTTGAAGTGATCACTTCATATGGACTTAAAAGGTTAGGGAATAGCCTAATGATGCTGTAAACTAGAAGGCATCCATGCCCATAAAATATTATTCTTTTTCTCAGACATTTGAAAACATTAACTGGTAACCTCTCAGGATTACCCTTTGAGATGCTTTCATCTGTGTTTGACGGAGTGGGAAATAGATAAAAAACTATGAAAGAACCGAAGAAATGTCAGAGAGTGAAATTTGTAAAATCATGTACATCCCTGTTTGTTCTTTCTAAGTCAATGACCTTCCCTATGTCCTTCAAAGCAATCCATAGTAGTTTTACTTGTATCTTTTATGTTTCATGCAACATAGTAAAAGACCATGAATAATGAAGTTTACACTATACAGGCAGGGTAGCTATTGATTTACACAAGGTATGTCTTATTTATTAATCTGCAAATACTATGCAAATATATGCATGACAAGAAATTAAATCAATGCCTGTCACTTCTCTTTTCAGTCTGCATGCTTTCATGAGTATAAACTTGACATTAATATTATTTTACAGGAATGTACCTGCTGAGAAAGCAATGATTTACACTGGTGTGCAAATTGCTCATATGAGTGGAGAGTTTTTGAAAACAGTGTGTGTAACCTTGACCTGCTGTCCCGTGGGTGCTATTTTATGGATGATCTTCGATCCATTCATTATACCAATTGTTAAAGTATAATATATAAAGGGAAAGGAAAACTCACTTAATTTCTAAGGTCTTGTGGATTGTCTCTATCTGAAAGGTAAAAGAATTAAACATTAGGGTTGGGTAGAAAACATGCTGAGCACAGAGCTTTGGATGGAAGTCAGGGACAAAAAGAGAGTTTGTGACCTTTGGAAGAAGAGGCAGGAAACTCCGGAGGACTACAAGGTTGTCATGAGGTTATGTGGGAAGAAAAATAGAATGGTCAAAGCCCAACTAGAACTTAATCTGGCCACTGCTGTAAAAGACAATAAATAATGTCTTATTAATGAATAATAAATACATCAGCAACAGAAGGAGCACTAAGGAGTATCTCTGTCTTCGATTGAATGTGGGGGGAAACACTGACAAAGGATGGGAAAAACACTGGGATAGTTAATGCCTTCTTTGCCTCAGTCTTTAATAGTAAGAGCTGGATACCAGGCCTCTGAGCTGGAAGATAGGGATGGGGAGCAGAAGGAAGCCCCCATGATCCAAGTGGAAATGGTCAGTGACCTGCTACACCACCTAAACAAACAGAAGTCTGTGGGGGTGGATGGCATCCACCTAAAGATACTGAGGAAGCTGACAAGAAGTTCTCAGCCACGTCATTTACCGGCAATCCTGGTTAACTGGGGAGCTCCAAGTGATTGGAGGTTAGGCAGTGTGACACCCATCCATAAGGTGGTTTGGAAGAAGCATCCAAGGAACTACAGACCTGTCAGCCTGACCTTGGTGCTGAGTGCCGTCACATGGCGTGGACAGGACAACCAGGGTATCAGGAACAGCCAGCATGAGTCCATGAAGGACAGGTCCTTCTTTACTTACTTGATCTCCTTCTACGTCAAGATGACTGCTTAGTGGATGAGGGAAAGGCTACGGATGTTGCCTACCTGGACTTTAGTAAAGCCTTTAATGCCATTTCTCAGAGCATTCTCTTGGAGGAACTCATGGCTGGCCACGACTTGGATGGGTGCACTGTTGGTGATGGGAGGCAAGCATCTACAAAGAATTCTAGGAAAAAAAAAACCAACTTCAGGGGTTCTTCTTTGCTCTTTGCTGGATAGCTTTGTGCATGTCACTATTTCAGAATACCTGATAATTTCTTGATACAGAGTGGGACACTGAGACTCAGTGGCCTCTGTCTGAGTAATAACTATTTTGGTGGTAGTATTTATAGCTTCTACTTACTGATGTATTAGGGAACAGATATTTTCCATATCTGAACATGTTTGATTTTGAGCATGATCTGATATATATTTTTTTGTGAGAAAACAAATGGCTTTTTTTAGATAGTTGTATGTAATGGAATATCTGCTAAAGGAAAGCATTGGGTTGTGATAGAAACACCATGAACAAATTCAAGATACTTTTTCTTAAGGAAAGTATGGTTTTATTCCTGTAAGCTGTTATTTTTTCTTTCATTTTAAAATCAGGTTTTCACCTTAGCATCTTTAGATATCCTGAAACAAGAAAGATAAAAAATTATTGAACTGGAGACTGTGGTCTGAGCATTTTCTGGATTACTATGAGATGGATATGTCATAAGAAAAAAACCCAAAAATACATTTTTAAAGCACAGCTTTGAGGACTCCAGAGGTTCAGCTAAGCATTCAGCATGAACATATGCAGCTTGAATCTCAGACTTCCCTAATGAAATGACCTCATTTCTCTACAAATTGGTCTCTGTACTCAGCTGGTCGTAGGTTAGTTAAAATCAACCTCTCTCTGCTAAGTCGTACTTCAAAAAATCCTTTAGAAGTTTTCACACTGAATACATTTCCACCTGTCAGTTCACATGAACCCATCCATATCTCCCAGGAACAAAAAAAGTCTGAACTAACTGTTGATGGAGTTTTATGACTCATTGAAGCCCTGAGCTATGTGAAACTGACTTTAATTTCTAAAAATCAATAATACGTTTAAGCTGTGTGTGCGTCTGATAGTCTTACCCCAGTGAAGAAGCAAATGCATTCAGTATAACAGGTGAAAATAGATTTTCATTTAATTTTAGGCTGAAGTAGTATTTCTGAATATAGGTCTGATAACAAAGCTCAGTTGTTGGGTTTAAGTGAAACTTGTGTAATACATTGCAGGCAGTTGAGTCTGCTGCAATGGACGAGAAAGACAAAGGCTTTTTGGCAGGGTTTTCAAAATTAAAATTAAGATTTTTCTGGCGGAGAATCACTTCCTGATGGGCTGACAGTGTTATGAAATCTGTTTGTCTTAAATATTGCTGGTGATATATGGAGCCCATTGTATGCCACAGTCATTCGATGGTGGGTGATGCACAACACAATTTCCTTCCCACTGCAAGCCTTTTGTGTCAGTCAGAGAAAAGAAATAACAATCCATCCCAGGGTCTGTATTGCCCTGTTTAGACCACTTTGGAAAGCTGCAAAGTGTCCTGGATAATACAACTTGAATGATAGGCTTTCATAGCTTTTTTTTTCACCTATTGTGAGCTTCTCATGCAAACTCAGTATAAAAAAACCCATATCTATGTTATTATTATCCTACCATCCTTGCAATGAAAAATACAGCAAGAAACATATATATATCTATAAAAATGTAAACATTTCAGAAGTCTGCATTTACATTGCTCATTCCTCTGTTAAACATTGCAGCACATTTTTGGTGCACATCCTTTACTGGTTTCTCAAAAGACTGAGAATTAACATCCCTGTGGGCTGCACTCATGGGATGACTTTGCCTGTGGCTATGTCTGTAGTAGTTTTCAACTCTTGGTTAGACCTCCCTTAAACCATCCCTCTTGCTTTGATACCAAAAAAGAGGTTCTCAATTTGCCACATTTGTCAGTATTTATTTTTTAGTCTGCCAATAACTTTAGCACTTTTAATTGATTTACCACTGATTCTTCATTACCAAAGGTATTATAACAGTTCACTGTACAAGGGATCACTGTACAATAGATCACTGTACATGGGAGTTGTACTTCTCTGTAAAATCACCTCTGGACATTGTGGAGGATCTCAGTCTGTCTGCATTGTGTACTTTTAGTAATTAGAACCAGTATAAGGCTAATAGCAAAATCTTGTGATACATCATGAAACCATCACTTTTCTGAGGTATTTTTAGGATATGTTTTAATTCTTCAGGGTAAGTGACATGAAGTAATTGAAGAAACAGTGAAAAAAGAGTGACGGTAAGCATTGAATTGTTTTTTAAATGATGTTTGACTTTGTCTAGTCTCCAGATGTCACAAAAAGAACAATGCTGCAAGAGAGAACTAGTGTTTCCTATGGGGAAGATGATAAACAGTTTTGACTTAAGTCCTGTGAATATATGTTTGCATATGAGCCACAGAAATTCAGAACCTGCTGGAAGAGTCAGAATATAAAGCTGGTTTGGAGCAGAGTTAATTTCATTACTCCATTAATCTTACTTCTGAGCTTGTTTAAAAGTAGCAGACTTGCAAATGACTTTGAGTTCTGCAGGAAGATAATTTTAATTTTATGGGGCACTTT
>VYZP01081092.1:0-23587 GCA_013400635.1 Hypocryptadius cinnamomeus | reverse complement strand
ACGATGTAATAACAAATGTAACAGTAAATTTATGCAATAGTAGTGGTTCCCCGCCCACTGACTGGACATGAGTGATCAAAGGTCTTTGCAAGAAGATAAGCACAAGGTTAGCAGAACTTCCTCCAAGTTCAGGGAGTCTTCAAGAAGCATGCAATCCGATGATTATTTCGCTAGAAAACTTAAAGCCTTGAACGGTAGCATGGGTCCTCCTGTTTCTTCAAATGCCTCCAGCAAAGCTGAAAATAATCAAACAAATGGTACACCAGCCGTGCCTAAAATGGGTGTTCGAGCAAGGGTATCTGAATGGCCTCCTAAAAAGGATTGCTCTAAGGAGCTGAGTAAAGCTGCTTGGGAAAACAGACCTCCAGCCAGTTATGAAGGTGTTGGCTCAGTACTTCCAAATGGACAAAACGACCAAAGTGATGAACAGCAAGAAGAGCTAGAACTGGAATTTACAGAGGGAAAATATTCAATTGGAGATCTTTTTGTTCATTCACCTCAAAGGGGTCTTCATCCCATAAGGCAAAGAAGCAACAGTGATGTGACAATAAGTGATATCGATGCTGAAGATGTGTTAGACCAAAATGCTGTTAACCCAAATACTGGAGCAGCTCTTCACAGAGAATATGGCAGTACTTCTTCAATTGATAGACAAGGCTTGTCTGGAGAAAATTTTTTTGCAATGCTGAGAGGATATAGAGTGGAAAATTTTGAACATAAAACCCTTGCTCCTTTTGGATTTTCTGAGTTTTTCCACTGTGATCCTACGGTTTCTCCAAGTCTACATGCTGCTGCACAGATTTCCAGGGGAGAATTTGTCAGGATTTCTGGGTTGGATTATATGGATAGTGCCCTACTTATTGGTCGAGAGAGGGAGAAATCTTTCAAGAGGAGACTTAAATCAGAAGCAGTAGAAACATCTCTGTTTAGGAAATTGCGAACAGTTAAAAGTGAGCATGAAACTTTTAAGTTTTCATCGGACCTGGATGATAGACTGGACAGAAATGTTCGTTCTTGGAACTGTCAGAAATGTTTTGCACACTATGATGTTCAGAGTGTTTTGTTTAACATAAATGAAGCAATGGCTACTAGAGTAAATGTAGGAAAAAGAAAAAATATCACCACTGGGGCCTCAGCTGCATCACAAACTCAGATGCCTGCAGGCCAGACTGGAAACTGTGAATCTCCTTTGGGAAGCAAAGAGGACCTCAATTCAAAAGAGAATTTAGATGCTGATGAGGGCGATGGGAAAAGCAATGATTTAGTATTGAGTTGCCCTTACTTCAGGAATGAAACTGGTGGGGAAGGAGATAGACGGATTGCACTTTCTAGGGCAAATTCAGCATCTTTTTCTTCAGGTGAAAGTTGTTCTTTTGAGTCCTCTCTGAGTTCCCATTGCACAAATGCTGGTGTTTCGGTTCTGGAAGTACCAAGAGAAAACCAGTCCATTCACAGAGAGAAAGTGAAGCGTTACATCATAGAACACATTGATCTTGGAGCATATTATTACCGCAAGTTCTTCTATGGAAAAGGTAAATTTTTCTAATGCAACTGTTCTGATATATCCATGCATTAGATTTAAATTGTTTATTAAAGATTATAATTTGTTTTGCTTCTTCTCTATAGAGAGACCTAGGTATTCCAGAGAATCCTGAAACTCTTTATTGAAATTAAGCCTGTTATTTTTGCTCTCTCAGGGCAAAGCAGTGGTTTGTATATGGTTATGCAATAACTGTGTGAGTTCATTAAGTGATTTATTGAAAGGTCATATAAAACAGTATGTAAGTTAACTTCTCCAGCCCAAACTTTCTTGATAAGCAGGAGGAAAAAAAGTCATTTATATCCAGTAAATGCATTGGAAATACTGATACTCAGAGTGGAAATAATTATTTCCTAAAAGGTGACTCCAAAAGAATAAGTTTTATTATTGAGGCTTCTGATGCTCTTCTAGATTCAACAGTCTTCACATGTGTCTTGAGGCCTTTCATACTGTATGCACATGTACATACTCTTTAAATAGAGAGCTTCTGATGTTACTTAGTTTTTCAGAAATACCTCCAAAATACCTGTCTCTGTCCTTTCTGTATTATGAATTACAGCCAGATCTTCTTGCTTTTATTAAAAAAAAAGTCTACTTCTGTTTTTAAAAAAACTGTTACAGCCCGATTCTTCTTGTTCTTCTTGAAATCATACTTCCTCTACTTTGTAACTATATTTGAACATCAGGAAATCAGCACTGTACTGTTACTCCTTCCCCCTGTAACTCTATAAAAGGGACTCAAAAGAGGATCCAGTACAGTGCTGGTCACAATACAATAGAAACTGGAAACAGATGTAAAAAACTATTTAAAAGGCAAGGAAGAGAAGAATCTGGATCTGTGATGGAAGAGGAAGAAGGAGACCCACAGCTAAGCAAGGAATGGGCAGTAAATTCCCAGGTTCAAAATGGATTCCAAGCTAGACGGGTTGTAAATTATATAAAATGTGTTGAGGGAGTCAGAGTGCAAGAGAATGAAGTGAAACTTTTGACAAAAGGGTGGCGCATTTTTTGAGGGGCAGAGAGAAGAAAAGACTGGCATTCACAAAAATGAAAGGAAGACTGTCAGTAGACAAAGGTGGTGGCAGGATGGGCAGGGGTAAGGGGGAGACAATAATTAAGCCAGATGAAAGAGGACTTGTTTGTGAAGTGCTTCTATCTTGTATGAGTTACAAGTGCTAGAGTACAGAACACTTCTGTGAAGAAAAATCTTGTCAGAGAAATTATAAAAAGAAAATGCAGATGCATACTCAAAGCCACTTTAAATACTATATTGTAAACAAACCTAAGGACCTTTCTGGAAAATTGATGTAAATGCAATTAGTCTTTATTAACTTGTGTTCTGAAATAGTATCAGAGTTTCTCAGAGTTTTGTCCCACATAGTATAACACTCAGAAACTTGAATTGCTACTAATTGTTCTCTAGGCAGAGTTCTTCAGAAGTAAATATGGTATGATTCATTTACTATCCAGTAATGAATTGTTACCTTCTCACCTTTACAATGATATGAAAGCCATGGCCTGTTGTGCATTATCTTTTTATAGAGCTGTAAGAGAGGCTAAATGAGAGAAATCTGTATTGAATGGCTTTTACGATGCGACAAGTCAGGGCGAACAAGCTGATGAAACTAAAATCTTAATTTTTAATATCTATTATATTAAGAGATCAATCACATAGGGAATAGCCACATTAATTCCAATTGAATACAGTTCTCACCCAAGCAAAACTTACTGTGGACAGAGGAAATAATCCAGACATTTTGCACTGGGCACCAAGATGTCTGACTGCTGGCCTGAACTTCCATATTGAAAAGAAAAATTGACATTTATGTTCATACTGGGTCTACATGATGCTCTTCCATGACATTGAGCTCTCCTAGCTAATTTTTAGATTTAGTTGTGCAGTTTAATTTTATCAGAATCATTGTGGTAGGATGAAACAACAATTGAGCAAACAATAGTTACTTTTATATACTATCACTGATTTCTGTTGCTTTGAGGAAAAAATATATGAAAAAGAAATAGCTTTCTGAACATTTCATTTTGTTCACAGTTTTAGAAATTGGCACTTGTCAGCATACCAGTTTTATTTCTGTTTTAAGATGCATGGAAGAAACACCCTGGCATGTGTAGCACTAATTATTCCATTCCCTTTCAAGAAATGTGAGATTTGGGATTCAGTGTTTTCTGAAATGAGTTGTAGTTTTATACTGCATATTTATAAGCTTTGTAACTATTGTTAAAATCAAATCCATTGCAACTGATATAAAATATGTTATATGTATTGAATATATCTTCTCAGTTTTCAGTTGAGAATTGTAAAAGCTAGAATATATTATTTTATCTCATTGTTTTGATTATCATTGATTCGTCCATTTCCCCTTGTGCAATTATCCTCATAATTCCTCCAGACTTGTTTATTATTACCATGCTTTTTATTTGAGGGATGCTTGCAACCATTTAGTGTTACTGACACTATCTGCTGATATGGGATTGAAAAAATGTCCTAAAAGAAATGTACAGGCTTAGCAAGGTATTGGTATTAACTTAATTTTGTACAATTAAGACTTTTGTGTTAGGAGAAAAATTGAGAAATATTTTAGCATCTCTCTAGATCTCAGCTAGAAAATAGCACTTATTTTCTTCTTTTCTCCCCAGCTGGTTCTTTTAAACCAACATAAACACATTTAAATGAGTTTCATGAGTTTGTACTTTTTGAAATTGAAAAAAAAAACATGCCTTGAATTAAAAATGTTTTCCCCAAATCCCAGTAGCTGTACTATTCAATTTATTTCAGCTTCCTTACTTTTATTTTCTGGTTTATCTATTTTATTTTTAATGCATATAAATAGTGTGTTTGGGTTTGTGTCTTTCATGTTGTACAAGAAATTCGTAGGTATCTGCACACACTTGTGTTTTTCTGCTCAGTAATACTGCAGCCAAAAAATCCAGCAACAGTGTAATACCCTTTTCTAGATTTACATCAAAATGGAAAGCTCTAGACTTCTAATTGAGGAGTTTACCTTATGTCAAAGCCTGAATTATGCAGCTGTGGGGAGCTTTTCTGTTACTGGAAGTGTTTGATGTCTGAACTTCTCTCTCTCTCTCCCCCTCTCTCTGTGTTCTCTGTAAAGTCCTGTTCCATTTAATAAAATTGCATTTAGACTCTAAGTTTTAATTTAACACTGGGAAGTCCATAAGGTACCTTATTAATCCATGCAGGTAGAATTCTCAGATTGGGGAAGCTGGAGAGCATGAGCAGATAATTTAATGCTTGCGCCTCTTTGATTCCAGGTGTTCCTTCCAAAAAAAGTTGTAATGTGCTGATGCTCATTTTCCTTCCACTAGAGATGGATTGGAACCACCTACATACTTCATAGATAGATTTTTGAAAGACTCTGGAAACCTAATTTAAACTTGATTTGAGAAATAAGACTGTCCTTTATGTAGAGATGATTTCATTCTTTGCATTAATTCTGAGAGTATGCATAACTTCTTAGCGAAAGACATTTTGGAAAAAAATTCTTTATATATTTCTATAAATACATTGCTTTAAAAAAAGTACCAAACTAGCTCAGAAATGCTAGCAAAATGTTTTGGTTTTTTTTAATCCAGACAATCTTTAAGGAGAAATTTGTCAATTAATTGTTACTTAAAATATGGGATTATAGCATAAATTGGACTGGAAGACATTTCTGTGGGCCATCCAGTCTAATTCCCTCTTTAAAGTTCCCTTTAAATGTAGGTTCTGAATAGGTTGCTCAAAAACCTGTTTCCCTTTAGCTGTGGCTTTAGGTTTTTACAGTATCTAAGGATGGAGACTTCACAATCTCTCTTGGAGACCTGTTTGTGTTGGATTCCCCCCACTCAGAGGCTGCATGTTGTGATGGTTGCATCTTGTTCTTTCACTTTGTACCTTCTAGTGGAGTCTGTTTCTCCTTTCTCTACAACCTCCTATCAGCTCGTGGGATCCAGCAGTTATTTCCCCTGTTAATCTGCTCTTCTTCAGCTGCACAAGTCCATTTCTTTTAGCCTTTCCTCATCTGTTATATTCTCCAGCCCTCTAATTGTCTTCATAGTTCTCTCTTGGCCTTGTCTCACTCTGTCCAAAACTGGACACTGCTTCTTATGTGCCCTCAAAAGTGCCAAACAGAAAGGCCTAATGTTCTCCTGAGCTGCTGCAATATTCTTGCCCAGGGTGTGGTTGCCCTCCATCTCTGCTGGGAGGTCCTGCTGGCTGCTGCAGCCTGTGCTCACGGGGTTCCCAGCCCTCTTCCACAGAGGGGCTCCTGAGGCAGTGGGCTCCCAGCCTGTTGTATGAACTTGTTCTGTTCTACATGCATTTCTGTGTTGGTCTTCATGAGGCTTTTTCAGTCCATTTTCTTGGATTG
Organism: Hypocryptadius cinnamomeus; assembly: GCA_013400635.1. NCBI lineage: Eukaryota > Metazoa > Chordata > Aves > Passeriformes > Zosteropidae > Hypocryptadius > Hypocryptadius cinnamomeus. The sequence continues at coordinate 17,659 of VYZP01081092.1, read as the reverse complement.
TCAAAATGAGAATTTGTTTTGAAGTGTCAGGTTGAAAACTTTAAGTGGTTTAAGAGTTGCTTCACATGCAGCTCAGCTGTCACAGCTCAGCAGTAGCTGCCTCGAGGGGAAGGGGAGAGTGGGAAGTGAAGCACAGACACCCTACAGCTGTAGGACTGTACCTGTGTGGCTTTGCCCTTGCCTGCTTTTGTTAGAACTCCAAGGATTATGTATTTCCATGTCTGTCCTGAGCACATAATCCTGATTTGTTAAAAGCCTGCTGGTTATTCCCCTTCATCTGTTGCACCAATCTGCAGTCCTAACCTCCAATACATGAACCCTTCTTTTAGAGCTTGGTCAGGGACAGCAACTTGTTGAGGATGAAATCCTTTCCATCATTTAGATAATATAAAACCCTATTAAACAGTAACACCTCCACCATCAAATTCTGATAAACATTTTAGTAACTGGCCACTAATTGCAATCTGTATTACTGATCACAGTCCTTTAAGGTCAACTGTCTGGCTGGTTTCTGCCCACCTTATAATTTGCATGTCCAAACCGTGTCTTTTCAGTTTAGCTACACAGATTCACTATGAGTGACTGTGTGAAAAGCATTGCTAAAGCACAATTGGGTGACATTCATTGCTCCTTCCTCATCCATAAAGCCAGTCACATCACTGCAGAAAACAACTGGATTGGTCATGCATGATTTGCATTTTTTAAATCTATGCAGGCTGTTTCCAAGTATCTTTTTGTCCTTCATGTGCCTGGAAATGTCTTCCATGAGAATTTGTTCCTTAATCTCCCTGGGAACTAAAATTTATTGTGGCTGTTCTATGGCTTCCCAGACCCTCTCACCCTTTTTTAAAGGTGACTAACTACTCACTGTGACCTTTCGAAGGTGGTAAGGAGGAGCCTCAGCACAGGTCCTGATTGGTCACATGGATTTGAGTGTGTCTGGTCTCCTTAAATGGTTTCTAATGTGATCTTTCTCTTCAGCTCATAGTGCTTTACTCTCCCAGAGTGGACCAGTTGCCTCAAGGATGAATTTAACTATTCATCAAACACTGAAGAGTTACTAGACTCAGTTTTGCCTTGTTGAGACTGAGCTGCTGCTTGGAATGTAAAGTTGTAAATAAGAATAAGAATAAATATTATTTGTTTGAAGACTCTTAGCTTTTATTCAAGGCTATATATAGATACAGTTTCTCCAAACTAGTTTCCTACAGCATGAAGCAAAAATATTAATTTTGTAGTAAAAGAGGGGAAAAAAAATTTAATTGTAGCAGCAGTTGCAGTAATTTATGTGATATGGGTGACAATTTTGCTCATCAACATTAGCATTTGTGATTTATATACTTATTGTACAGTTCAGAAGATCACCAGCTGGTGTATTCACAGATCTCATAGTTCAATTAAAAATAATCTTTTTTTCTGGCTGCAGAAATTTTTTTTTAGTTATGATGAAAATTTTCTAGGGGATTCATACTTTACTCTTATATCTTCATTCATTCCTGTGTAAAAGAGCATCAGAACTACTTTGGAATAGATGAAAATCTTGGACCTGTAGCAGTCAGCATCCGGAGGGAGAAGGTTGAAGATGCTAAGGAGAAAGAAGGATCTCAGTTCAACTATCGTATAGTTTTCAGGACGAGTGAGGTAATGTTCATTCCGTAATTCTGCAAAGCAATGGAAAAGTTGACTTGAAGCTTAGGATACTAGCTGTGTGTCTGAGGGTACATTGCTAACTTTGAAAGTAAACTCTTAGTGGGAAAGGATGTTTCCTGTACCATTAGTAAATGTAGTTGCTCCTGAACAAAGGTTCCTTTTCTGTATTGCATAAATGTTTTGTCTTTTGAGTGAGCACCCAAAGGGAGGTAAGTTGGCTGGAGAGAACTGCAAGGTGCAAGCAAGGGAACAGATGTTAACACAGCTAAAGATGAGTGTGGATCTGGCTGATGTTATGTTTCTAATAGTAGAAAAGAAAGGGTAAGAAATGTAGGGATAAAGAGAGCTGTAAAATAGCAAAACTAGTATAATGACTTATTTGTATTTTTTCATTTGTTTCAAAATACTTTCTTAGAAGCTTTTTTGTGACGTGTTTCTATGTACTTCTATATGGGTCATTTGCAGAAGGAGTATTAATATATTTATAAAATAATGGTCTTATTTGAAAGAAGAATTTGCTTGTGGTTGTTGTGTGAAGTCTCATAACTTCTATTTCAAGCAATTTAATATCTCTTGCTAAAAAATTTCTTTATCACAGCAACTACCTTAGATTTGTATGAAAACACACAATGTTATTATTGCAGCAAACAACTGTAAATTTTTGGAATCCTTAGGACTATTGATTTTTATTTTGACTAGAATATAGAGAAGTGTTAGCCAGACCTCCTGATATCACTGGGCTCTTGTGCTTTTGCAGACAGATATAAAAGCAGATATTGATGTAGATATAATTTTTGTTTTCAGTTTAGTTTATTTTATAGCCAAAAATGGAGTTCCAAAAATGGAAACCCATTTCTAAGAAATTACTCTCTTTTTGTCAAATACAATGAAGATAGAGCAGCATAAATAAAATAATAGGTGAATGGGTTAAGTAAAGTTATGATCAGCTGTAGCTTAGCTCACATGTCCAGCCTCACATTTGACTACTGTGTTTGCTAGGGTTGTATGGCAGAATTCAGAATTAACTGTTTTTAGTTTACTGGTGTCTTTAATACTTTCCTCTCCCCCAGAAAAGGAATATTCTTAGTAATTGTAATAAATTGTTAACATGCTTCATTAATTTCTTTAAGCAAAAAATGTATTTGTCACTTAGAAATTGAAAGCTTGTCTGCTCTTTTAAAGTTATTTACTAACTTTTTAATGGTTAAAAAAATAAATTAAAATGAGGATGTTTTTCTTTCCGTTCCTTTTTTTCATGCTTTTGCTAAAACCTGAAGTTTTTATCTCTAGGGTTTAACGTACTAGAGCTAAAAATGTGTTGTGTGTTGTACCTTTACTGCAGCTTACTACACTTAGAGGAGCAATTTTAGAAGATGCTATACCATCCACTGCCCGTCATGGCACAGCAAGAGGTCTGCCTCTCAAAGAGGTGCTGGAGTATGTAATACCAGAGCTGAGCATCCAGTGCCTGAGACAGGCTTCCAGCTCACCCAAAGTACCCGAGCAGCTGCTTAAACTGGATGAACAAGGGGTATGTAGCACATGGCCTTCTTCTTAAAGACTATTCCTTAGATAAATAGGAGAAAAAAATTATTAAATATTTTGCAGACAGTGCTAATTAACATGGATCTGTAATGCAAACCGTTCCGTTTCTTGGTTTTAGAGAAACTTGCCTATTTTTCACTGACAAAATGAGGTTTGCTTTTCTAAGCAAATACTTCTTGAAATACATTTCAGCTGAAGGAAATAAATATTGGTCTATGGAGATTGTCTTTCAATGGCTGAGTGAAAGATTATTAAGTTTTAACATCAGTAAGAAGGGATTTTCACAATCTGTATTTGCACTTAAATATGTACAAATGTTGAATGCAAATGAAAATACATCCAACACTATTGGTATTGTGTGTGGATAAGGAGGCAAAGCATGCTGTGTCTTAAGTCTCTGCTTCTAAAATTTATGGTTATTTTTTACAATACCATTTTATGATATGTATTTGTATTTTATGAATTTGCTGTATTCTTACTAGGATAGAATACTTCTGTATTCATAGAACTGAAATTGTGATTGAGACTACTGAATTAACTGCATGGCAATAAAATACTCGAATGGCTTAAATTTTGAGAAAAAATGGTAAGGTCTATTAGGTTCAATAAAAGTGAATCTGCTTCATTCAAAGCTAATAGTTAAATTAATGATGTCTGAATATTTTGTGAAGGAAAATTGTGATGGTTTTTAAAAAATGTTCATTTAAATTAAAGATTTTGCTTTCTAGGTGAAAGTCAGTATCTATCTGTTGAAGTCTAATCCAATGATTGAACCAGTTGACTATGATGCTGCTGTAGTTAATTTTTTTATTGCTGACTCAATTTTGAATGTTGGTGGTGTCTACCAGAATTCCATGTGCCCATAACAATTGCTTGAAACAAAGCACATGTAGTCAGAGGAACAGAATGGGCGTTTTTTGGATGGATTGCTATGCTATTTTTTATATGTTAGTTTTAGTACTTTTGTTCACATTGGTGTTTGAGGATGGTGTTGATTTTGCTGAATGTTGCTGTTTTCTTCTGCGTTTGCCAGCTTTTCTGGTAAAACAATACAGGGAAATCAGAGACACTGAATTCTGAACCCAAGTGTTCCTGATGTGCTCTTGCTCTCTGCTGTTTGAGCTTCAGAGTGAGTTTAGGTTAATCTAGTAAATAATATTCACTTCAGAGGGGCAGTATGTTCAAGGCAGTATTGAGTATGACTGTGTTTGATCTGATCTGAATATTTCTCAAACTCACTAACAGTATTTCCCAAAAACTGGAAGTTGGGATTGTCCATTGAACTGACCAAAGTGATTCTTTAATCATCATCTCCTCATTTGGAGAAACAGCAGTATATAGCACTTCCTCTTACTTTGTGTGATCAGTTCTGAAATTCAGTCCTATTATTAAATGGGCTGTCAGCTGACAAAATGTAATATTAATATATCTTATGTACCACTTACTACAAGGTAATTACTTGAACATAGACAGAAAGCTGTGCAAAGAACTGGCATGAGATCCATTTTTGGTTTTAATCCTCTTAGGTACTTAATGCATTCAGTTTATTAATCAAGTAAATACAAAAAGAGTTACGCTTGACAAATGAAGGTGATGACTGGTGGAAATATCATGAATTTAAAAATATGAATTATGATCCGGAAGATTAGTACTGTCACCAGAGTGATACGAATTTTGTCTAACGGAGTATTAGATGTTTGCATATTTCCATAGCCAACTGAAGACTACTTTGATGTTTTGATTTCATTCTCTACCTGTTTGATAATTTTTCTGTGAAATCTAATATGGATTATGAAGGAAATATGTGGTTAAATTTTGTCTCTAAAAATGGCAGTAGAAACCAGTTGTAAATTGGATGGTTGACCTAATTTGAATACATTGAGAAATTGCCTTTACCCAATTTATTCTGCCATATGATGCTCATCATTAAATTCAGCTGTATATTTGCAAGAAAAGTCAACATTTCATCTGCTACTGTTGTTTTTTTAAGCTTTCTTCAACTTCCCTTTAGTTTCCCTTTCTAATTTCTGCTAATGGTTGTTTATTGTATATGCTTTTTGGTTCTCCTCACATCTCTCTAGGGATTCTCACTTCTCTCTAAGCTATAAGATAAAGTTTAAAAAAGACCAAAAAAATTAAGATTGATTGCAGTGACATTTAGTGGCAATTGTGTGTCTAATCTCTTGATGTTCCTTGATAGTAAAGACTCTAAAATTTTTACATAATGAACGTCAACAAGTTGTTGTTACATGATAAATAATCTGTGCAAAAATATGACAGGATGCCAAGATTCAGTAGTGAGTGATTCTGACAAGAACACAATCATTTTGAGTAAGGAAGGACTGCTGTGAACCTTCAATACATATTACATACCCAAGTAGCTAAATGGGTTTAGCAGTTTTTTTTGTGGTGTCATGTTATTGAATTGTTCTCAGTATAAAATGTAACTAAATGTAAAATTTCTGAATTGGAAATAATGAAATCAGAACCACATCTGCAATTATTTACTTTAAAAGACTTGAATAAGCATGTGGTACCATTTCAAAACTGGCAAACTTTATCAGTTTTAAATATTCTGATGGTTCTTCATGCCAGTTAGGTGCATGACATAAGAAGATCCTGCCAAAGCTCATTGAGTTATTTCTCTTTTAGGCACTGACATTCTAAATGTACCTGGATCTCTGCTTCTGCACAGCCACCATGATCTTGGCTGAGAGTTCTTTTACTCAGATCTTCTAATTTCATAGTTGTGAAGGGTTCTAGTACAGGGGCAGGAGATTCAGATTACTGCAAATGAGCTTGCAGCTTGTTTAGCAATAGTGGTTTTTTATGGTATTGACTTTGTTCAGAATTGTACAGCGTTCACAGTGCTTGTCTGTCCACAAAGTCAAATCCCAGGATTAGTTCATGTCTTGAGCTGGTTTGTCTCAGATCCTCATTTTCAATGTCTCTTAGCTCAATGTTTAAACTGTGAGATGTTGAATTGTTCTTTAAGATGGGTGTATTCTTCACCCCTGTTTGGAATATTATTGGTATTCATGAACAAATGCAGGAGTGACTGGCACCCACAGACTAGGCCAAATATTTTGCCCAGGTGCCTTTTTACTCTTAGTTCTTGTCCCTACTTTTGGTGGCTCAGTTTAGCATTTAACTTTACTTGTCAATTCTAGTGTGAAGTCAAGGAAATCAACCTAAATCTCCTGTGGTTTAAGTTAAACTTGACTTAAACTAAACCCCCTATTGGACACAGGGGCTGGTATAGAAGGTGACAGTGTGGTCACCATCATTTAAAGTCTTCTGGGTTGTGTCAAGTAACAGCACTGCTTCCTGATATCTAATGTTTGTTTGACCCGTTATTTTGCAGTTTCCTTCACGAATTGTTCATGCTAGCTTTCTGCTGAATAAAATAGTCACCAGTGTGCAATCTGGAACCTTTTGTTAAATACCTAACTCTTTAAAATGGGGATCAAGGAAGCACTCTGGATGGGGATAGCACCTAATGCCAGTCAAAAGGAAATTACAGGAGCCAACCAGTAGCTCCAGATTTCACTGGTCTGACTTGGGCAGCACCTACAGTGCATCCATAACCCAGACTCCCCTTTTATCTCAGATGGTCATCCATCCCATGCCACATCAAACTTACAGCTCCCAGCTCTTCTGTGTTCTAGGCTGGCCAGGTGAAACCTTATTCCTTATTCCTGTCCTTCTCTCCTAACTGCTCTCTGGTCAATGGCATTCTGCCAGAGCAGGTTCCTCAAGGGCTCACCCCTACACAAAGCCTTTAAAGGGAAGCAGGCTGTCGTTGTCACTTTTGCTCTAACAGAAACACATCCAGCCTTTGCATAACATACATTCTGGACACTAATCGTGGAGTTTGGTTAAGAGAGGTCTGCAGCTGGAGAGTTGATTTGAGTCATGAATATAGATAAATGTCTGAAGGGACTCGGGTGTGACTGATGGTCTCTGTCAGTTTGTGAAGCTCTGGAGGGTGTTGGTTAAGAATAATAGGACTGATCCATCCAAGTGGAGGTTTCCTCTTTGTCAGCTTAAGTGTGCATAAAAGCTAAGAGGAAAACGGTCTGCTCAAGAAGTAATGATCTCTCTTTATACCTAATGTTTTATAGTTTCTGTACTTTATTTTTGAAAAGATGTGATTTATTTGTGTAATGTTCCATAACTGAGAATCTCTTTAGCAAAACTCTTTGACTGCAATCTAATTTCTTGTTTTAAGTATACTTTAAAAATGGCAAATAATTTTTAACAGTGTGTGATTTTATGAGGAAGACAAAAGATGACATATAATAGGAATGACTGTTCTGAGGGCCTGTAAGGGTAAAAATGAGGGATGATAAATTTACCTTCTTTTAAATCTGAGAAAAAAAGACCAATATACAAATGTTGCCAATTAAATTTTTCATACCGTAGCATGAAGTAGAGTGTGCTTTTATAGATAACAAAGTGAAAAGTCTTTGTACTGCTTTTATCTGTGATTGAATAGTGCCAATCCAATTTTCTTTCAAGAGTTGGAGGGTGTCTTTTGTGGATTTTTTCTTTTTTGTTTTCATCTGTGGTAACTTAATTTCCCAAATCAGAACACTTATTTTTTAATTTTCAGATGCATTCTGTCGGGAGTTATAACAATGTTATATTTTAATTGTTAATATTTATTCTACTATTGACTTTCCTTTGCTTCTGTACATTTTCCTTTTTTATTTTATTTTTAATTTCAGCTGAGTTTTCAACATAAGATTGGTATCCTTTACTGCAAAGCAGGCCAAAGCACAGAAGAAGAAATGTATAACAACGAGATGGCAGGACCAGCTTTTGAAGAGTTTCTTGATCTGCTGGGCCAGCGAGTACGGCTAAAAGGATTCAGTAAATACAGGGCTCAGCTAGATAATAAAAGTAAGTTATGTTTCAAGCTATGGGAGAAAGGGTAACCATCCAGTTGATCTTCTGTAAATTAAGTTGTCTTTTCCTGCTCCTGACTTTGGGTTTTGAATAGTAGCATTATATGGTAAATGAGGAAGATGAAGCATATGGTAAGAACATGTATCAAACCTTTTCTGAAAGATCATTTACTTTTTCTGTGGCATTAGAAGAACTGAAAATCAAAGCAATTTATTTCATTTGTTTTCATTTAGTTACAATCATACTACATGAGTAACATTTCCCCAGGCACACTTTAACATCTTATTCTTTCAAAGGCAATAAAAATATATGTATTCCAAAATGTGGAGAAATTTCCCTTATTTCAGCTAATCATACATGCTTACTTTTACCCAGCACACACAAGCAGTCAAGTTTCTTGGTTTCTCACACATGCACAGTAAGCATATCCTCATTTGTCAGATGATAATTTTTAATCTGCCTCAGTGCTGTGTTAGTACTGCCATTTCCCCAGGTCTTTCCGGTTCCCTAAGTGCAGTAGTATAAAAATTTAATTGTACAAATTGGTTGGATTTTGTAGCAAAATAGGAATGAAGTATTGATGTTTAAAAAAATCAATGATATGTTAAGACACTTCTTTATTAGTACTGTTTTTACTGCCCTGAAATTTAACTTAAATTAATTCTTAGTTTAATGATGTTTTAGCAGGATTTTGACAGCTGATCATATGAGCTGTGATCTAAGGATATCTAGTTATTCATCTACTTCATTTTAACATAGTGTCAACCTAGTATAAGCACCACATTTATTTCCAATGACATTATTGTCTTTTTGCTTAAATCCATGCTTGTTACCCTTTAATAATTCGAGCTTTTTAGAGACTATTGCATCCTATTTCAGTACAGAATAATAACAGATCATTTTTGAAATTAATTTGTAGAAATACATATTAACATGCTGTGGATGTCAGACTTCTGGAATGAATTGATAAATAGGGATGAAAAATTGAAAGGAGTAAGGGGTGTTTGGGTTTTCTTTTTTTTCCCCAATCAGAGCATGACTGAATGTCACCCAGTAAGTTGTATGTGTGAAAATAAATGCTGGTCTGTCAGCAAATTCAGTTTCTGTATTTGCTGTGCTTCAGTATGAACTTACATTGCTGATCAGCATTGTGTATGTATCAGTCAGTAACGTGATTTTAACATTTTAGAAAGTCTGTGTGCCATTAACTATACTGTCCTGTCAGAGTGTGTCCTCATAGTTTGCAACAGGAAAAATGGAATTTAGAATTCAAAAAGATACAGTCTTTAGTATTATATTAAATGTAAAGTACTGGCTTAAGTATCACATTTTTGTTACACTTGTTTTTCAATATAATGATGCAAGAAGTATTACTGTGTGTTGTATTTAGACTTAGATTATACATTTTTCTGACTGCCTGCAGGTTCAGAGGAGTGTAATAATGTAGTCTCTGGGAACTATATTTTTTGTAGACACAGTGTTTCAGTAAAAAAACTTGCTTAGTTCTTATAGGATTAAAATTTATTAAGTTTTTATATTCTCAAATGCTTGACTAGCTGTGCGGATTTTTTCTAAAAATTTCTCTTTTTAGGATTTGTTAATTTTAAAAAATTGTGTATTTAATATTTGGATAAGGGATTGGTCCATTTCTTATGTAACAGAGAAAGTAGAATGGTTTGATGAGTTGCCCTGTGTGGCAAATAAGCCCCTACCTCTTGTGTGCTCACCCACCTTCCAGTTTATGAGTCGAGATTAAGAGAGTTCATGAGTGAAGGGAAGAAAGGAAAAAAACACCCCCAAAGAAACCTCCCAAACAAACAAAAACTCCTAAACAAACAACAAAAAAAATCACCACTCAACAATGAAAGCACAACCCACTACATCATTCAGGCAACAATACAACTGGTGCAAAGGCGATCACTCGCCTTGGGCTGACTGATGCCCAGCCATTCTCTGAGCGACAGCTACCATGAAAAAACTCTCCCTGCTCCACTTTTCCTGCAGAACATAGCTTTATAGGGCATGGGATATGTTTTTGGTCCATTTGCTTGGCTGTCTCTGGCCAGCCCAGCCCAGTTCCCGGGCCAGGGGACAGTGTGGGGCAGAGCGGCGCTGGCGCTGTGCGGGCACTGTTGAGCCACGGCTGAACCATCGGTGTGTTCCCAGCACTGCTTTGTCTCACACACACACAGCACATGGCACCATGTGGGCTGCTATGAAGAGTTATAGCTGCATCCAAGCCAGACCCAGTGCAAATATTCAGAACATATGGAATGTATTAACTATAAATTCTCTTCTGCCCTTCTTTAGTGCAGTTTTAGTGGCATGCTGTTCCAAACCGCGAGATAAAGAAATAAGAAAATTAAATGAAACCACTTCAATACTATATGATTTGTTTAGTATGTGTTTTAAAACATATCAGTCTACTGGAAATGAGATAAAATGTTTTATTGTTGGAACGTATTTTCTCTTTCTATCTCTTCAAAACTGTCTTTCTAAAATGCCACTGAAAGGTTATAATGGAATTAGATTTTCAGCTAAGATTTTGAATAGAAGAGTGCAATAAGGTTTCCTTCTTTTAGCAACATTTAAGTAACAGACTTCAGTTGAAATTATGCTTTTTATTTCTTATGGAACTGTAATCATTTAATAGATGAAGTTAATTTAATTATCATACAGGCATAACTGATACACCCAGCACATTCACATATGAATGCGCTCCTAATTGTATACACACAAATATTTTTAGATTTAGGGCTGCAGATAAAGAACTGTATGTTTGTTTTTTTTTTTAACTGGAGAACTAACATGGCTAATTGATTTCTTTTTGGGATATAGTTACTCTTCAAAACAGATCAAAACTCCAAAACCTTTAACAGTGTGTTAAAGAGTATACTGGAGAATATTTATTGCTCTAGATAGCATAAAATTATGTTAAAAAATAAGTGAACATGGAAAAAGACAAGAAAAATTGGCAGTTGTCTTGACTCAATAGGGTGTTCAATAGAGTTAAGGCTTAAACTTTCTTAAAAGTTTATTGTACTTACTTAAATAGTCTGTACAAATTGAAGAATACGAATAAAAAGGATTAACTTATGACTACAGTGTAAAACTCCTTTACTGTAAACATCACAAATGCTAACTATTAATAATATTTCTAAATAAAATAAAATGTTAATTCATATAATATACTAAATTTATTTAGATAATTTTCATATATATGTATTATGCACACGTTTTATGTTTTAAAAATGTCTGATCTGCAACATGTGTTTTAATGTTAGGTTTGAAATAGCCAGTTCACTTTTGGTAAAGTATGGGTTTAGTCAATTGTCCTTATTATAGTTTAAATAACAAAAATATGTGTTCTATAAAGCTACACTGTAGTAGCGTAGTGTTTTGTTTTTATCGTGATATGCCAATATATTTAAAATTAGTTTCTTTAGATCTCAGAGACAGCAAACCCTTTGGGTTTTTTTCTGCAGGACCCCTCTATGTCATAATACAAAAATAAAGACTAGATTTTTAGCTGATGAAAACTGGTATTGTTCAATTGTAAAAAATACGTAAGTTGTTTAAATAGATTTAAATCACAGCATGCAGAGCGGTGTCCTAAAAAGTAGTATGAATGTTCTAATTTACTGACCTTCTTGCGATTAAATTAATTTTCAGCTGATTCAACAGGAACTCATTCCCTCTATACTACCTATAAAGATTATGAATTAATGTTTCATGTATCAACAATGCTTCCATACATGCCCAGTAACAGGCAACAGGTATGTCTTTTTAGCTTTTCATTGTGATTTTATATTATAAATGTCTAACATTGAGTGTTGGGGTTTTTTAATAGTCTTGGTTGAAAACGGAATTGTTTTAAAAGAAGTATGACTCAATTATATTTATTTTCTTATAATATTGTAAGAAGTTAGAAATCTTGTAAGATTTTTGTTATCTATAATTCAGGAATTTATCCCATGTACCCTATTTCATTATATTATTAAAAGGCAGTATTGCCCCTGGTGAATATGTTGTTTTCAGTTTGGACTGAATTCACATCTTATGTATGTTTTAAACATTGAATAGAATGAATCTTGAAAATAGTCTTATGGTTAAAATATGCATGAAATAAAATTTTTAAAACTATTCCACTTAGTCCTTGTATTACACATCTTGAAATGTTTATTAATGTGTGAGCTTAGTAATAGTTTTAAACTGTATCCTTTAAGGTATCTGTGAAAACAGAAAATTGCAGTGTATTTTTCTTATTTCTAGAGAATTCCCTTTGCTTATATAATAGTTCAGAGTGTCTTCAAAGCATTAAGGATGGCTAAAAACCAGCACAGCATCCAAAGTGTGCGGTGCACCAGTAAGGTTACTCTGTCTTGCCTGTCTAAGATATTTCTTGTGACTTAATAAAAACTTACAAGCACATTTGGTATAATATATCAGTATTAATGCTTAAAAAAAAGGCAGTAGGATTGCTCATAGATCAAACTGATGGTAGTTTGTAATTTTCTGTGCTACTACTCTGGGTTCTGCCATGTATGCATAAGTAAGTGTTGATTTATGTAGTTAGTTTTGGAATATTCTCGCCTTGCCATGCAAGTGACAATCATCTCAGCCATTGTGGAAGGTTGTCATGAAATAAGGATGCTATCTCACTTTGGTTTTGAACAGCTCACAAAAGATGCTTACTGATTGATTGTTGAACCATATGGGAGTTGTATCTTTCATGACTATCCTATCAATAGGTCTTTTGTGAGCAGGAAGAGATGTGTCAAGGCAGCAAGAAAAAGATAAAATAAAAGTACTGAAAATCTTCAGAAGGGATAAATAAAAATAACATTATTTTATTGTTACAACAAGAAAACATGTCATGTTATGTGTTTTAAATAATCAGTGCATAGAGCACTGAACAGTTTGAAAAGCTGTTTCAAGTGAACAGTTAAGACATTACACTTAGTATTTAGATGTCGTTTAAAGAAACTAAATTAGGAATCAAAAAACAAACTTTTCACCATATGAATAACACAAAGTTTAGATGACTCTCCTCCTAAAATGTGTGGCTTTCAGGAGACAGAAGGTTCATCAGACACTCAACTGTGACATAGCTAGTAATCAAGGGATTGGATCTTCATCGCTGATTTCAGATTGTTCTGCTTTTCTGAACTTTCGGTTGTATCTTATTACAAAACAGGATTAATTTAGTAAATGCACTAGGAGTTGTTCTGTCTGTAATCAGTCTAACAACCTTTGACTGGAAATGTATGTAAATAGGGAAAACTGTACCCTATTAAGATGATATAGTACACTGAATGAGCTTGCCTTAAAAGAATAAAATTAATATTTTCATAGCAAATCACAGGCACTGACAGTAAATATGGCCTTACTTGGAGTTTATTACTTTTGTTGTCTTTCGTGAATTTTCCTTGTTTGTGAGAACAGGATATCCTCTTGCCGTGATCCACTTATTTTCATTGTTTTTTGCTGTTTGTCTGTCAGCTTCACTGCTGTGTTGCTCAGCCACCCCCTCTTACTGTCCTTTCACTTCTTCCTGTGCCTTCCTTTCATTCTTATCATTTCCTTATGTGTCTTTCTTGATAGTCAGGTGCTGATTCTTGTGTACAGCAAAATCTTTCAATTTTAACTCGGTGGTTTTCCCTAGCAACAAGCTCTCCTTTCCACAGTGTTTTAGTAAGCTCTCATCGTTGTCCCTTTAAAAGGTTCAATATTTAGCAGAAGCACTGTGTTGTTATTCATGGCTTCCTTGGGATCAAAATAATGTGGCAGTTTTCCAAGTTCAAGCAGTATGCCTATCTGAAGACCCACCACATTATTTTTCAGGTGATGAGATCTATCAGTGTTTGCACAGCATGTACACTGTCTTAATGAAATGTGACAAGTGCACCCAAATTACTAGAATTTAGCCAGCCTTAATGTGCAAAACAGATTTATAATAACTGTTTATTTTTTTTTCTCTTATTGTTTAGTTCCAAAATACATAATGAAGTCTCTTCAGGGTTTGGCTCACTGCGTACCCAAGTAAGGGGAAGTTAGAGACCATGGTAAATTTCCTGTTAGGTTATGTTAGGAATGAAGTTCCCCATTCAATAGTTATTTTCTACTAGCATATTATGTATGTTATGGCAGAGGTTGTTTCATCCTTTCCCCATGTCCCTTGTTTGGTAATGACTGGGCAAGGTACTCAGTCCCTCCTAATCCACGACGGTGACCTTCAGTGAGCAAGCACTGAGCATTGCTTGTGTTCCAAATACCTGTGAGCCTAAAATAGGCCGCACCAGAACTGTTTGTTGCTTCTTCCAGGATATAACTACGCCCTGCTTGGTCCCTGATCAGGACATCCCTCTAGTTTTAGAACCAGCAGGAGATCCAAAGAGCAAGGTAATTTTTATTTTGGCTGCAACATAGGCTGGGAACTTTCAAGTCAGCTGCTCCTTCACTAGGATGGAGAAGACAACCAGCCCTGGTATGGCCAGTTCCTTTTCCTTTACTGGCCTTTTCTTTAAAGCAGTTCAAGGCTTTCCCCTTCAAACTTTACCTTTGCAATGTCCCTTTCCAAATCATTCCTTTGCAAGTTTCCCACTCACACATTTGCAGTCTGCTTGTGTTCGTGTGGTCAGACCCGATTAATCCAAAGCTATTCAAATAATGAGTTTTCACCTGGTTTTATAAAAACTTGAAAATGAAACAGATATGCAATAACGAAATAAGCTTGTTGCATTTACCTACTGTTAAAATAGTTGGGTAATAAGACCTGTGGTTATACCAAACTCAGTTGATCAGAGCTGTTGAAAGAGCTTTTACCATTCATTTCTGGTTTTGGTACTGGCTAAGAAACCAAATTGAAAATAAAACTTTTGGAATCACTTATTTTAGAAATGTACTAAAATGTTTGGAGATTTTCTTATTTGACTCTTAACACTTCATAATTTAATTGGATGAAAAGTATATTTCACTGCTATTTCAACAAGAATTCCTTGTTGTTTTGCAGTTTGACAAAGCAATAAATCCTACTGAGGCAGGTAGATTTTTAAGGCTGAGCACAAGCTGTTAGTATGCTAAGTTTTAAGACAGTTTTTTCCTTCAGAGATGCATATCTGAAAATTAAGAATTGAGTCACTAAAATATGAGAATAAATATAATAGCTATCATTTAGTGCAGATAATTTTAATCTAATGGATTCTGCTTTTCTAACATATTTTCCTAACTGGACTCTCCTTTGTGTGTCTTGTATTCTTACACAACACTTCACTGATTTCCTTTTGGCTGCCTATCATACTTGATTAGGTTTAGTTTCAAATTCTAACATGACAATGATGCCTCCTTACTGCAAGTAATTCTCTGTAATCTCTGCACCCAGTTGAGAGTTCCTGTCAACATCAATTCTCAACACTGGTGTGAGATTCTTTAGAGTATGTTAGAAAGGCAGATGAAAAAAAAAAAATTTTACAACATCCAAAAGCCCCCAAACCTGAGCAGACCTCAAAATGGGAGAGGAAGGGGAAACTGAGAACCTGAAAAGAACACCCAAACAAACTAGGAGGTAAAAGCTGGGAGAAAAATCTAGGCTATAGAATGGAAACTAGAAAAGGATTTATTATAGATTATTTTGCTGAGTTCCGGTTTCCTTCAATTCCTTTTTCATTTTCAGTATGCTGTCCTTATCTCCCATTTCCCAGAGAGGTATGTGTTCCCTCCTTCTTCTCCATCCAATACTTTATTCTTTTCCTGTTCCTTTATCCTATCCAGAGCACTTCTTTCCATGTTCCAGATCACCCCAGTTTAATTCTCCCTGCTTTAGAAGTTCTTTGCATTATGATCCTCTGTGCACAGCCACAACGGTGCTTTGCCTTTTGCATTGTGTTGAAGTTGACTGACCACTTATGCATGATAACTATTTATAAGTGTTACACTGGTTTTATTTTAAACTGAAGGAGTCACTAAGATCTCTACAGTCTTGGTAAGGTTCTTGGAAATAATGACCTGTCTTCCTCTTTCGTTTTTTGTGCCTTGTAGAGGTTTCCACTCTTGAAAAATATCCTAGGGGTAGGATATGGGAACTGCCATACTTTTAAAAGGTCTTACCTAGTAAAATTTCAAACATTTCTAAAACTTACCTTCAATTAAGTGAATGCTGTTCTTGCTTATGCTATGTATGATGGCAAGCAGAGCCTCCTAAAGGGGTCTACAAAACCAGAAAATATTCTTGAAAGCAGTGATTATCTTGAAAAATAAACATACCTTTAAAGAGGATTGCATTCTCATTTTTATAATTTACTCTATGGAAATGTATAGGCATGAACCACTGTAGCAAGAACAAGTAATTGGGCACTTAGTGGTACAACAAGGGCAGAAATTAATCACCTTGTACCTCATAATTGGAAGGTTGCTTACAAATTTAACTGAGTTGTAAATTCCAGCCTGTGAGATAGCAATAACTTCTAAACATTAACTTTTGCTGCCCTACTATGATCTAATTGTATGGCTCACTAGATGAGCAAATTAAAGTATATCTGACACACTTAGTTCTGTGATCAGTTCCTCAAAGTGTGCTTCTGTATGCAACAGTCTGTGCATCTTAAATGGCTCAAATAACCAGTTTACTTTCATTTTAGTCTAAGAAACCTGAGAACTTGACTGAGCCATACAACTTACCAGATACTGTTTTCTGTTCCTATGTCTGTTTTCAAGTTTCATAAGAAGTCTTCTTTCTTTATCTGTCTTTGGGATTTTGATTATGTTTAAAATGATATAGATGTACTTAGTGCTTTGAAATTGTGGCTTTGGCCCTTCTGACTACATTCAGAATATCATCCTTTATGTTATTTTAAGGGTTATAATGAAACAGACTTATGGGTTCTAGGGTTTAACACGTGCAACTTTGCTTTTTGCTGTTGGTAGCTGAAATACTAACTTTTAGTGGAACCGGAAAGATGCAAAAAAATACTCTTATTAGAAAGATTCTTTTCCGTGAAATCACCTTCACAGAGAAATTTTTACTTGCTCTGTCCTTAAGTTTCCAAGTAAATTTATTCTTAAATCCTTTTTGGTTACACATGAGCTAAGGTACAGCTATGAGTGTCTCTATGCTATTAGTTGGCAATGCAAGATCTTTGGCAGACTTTGGGTAAATATTTTAAATGTAGCACCTAATAGACTGGGTTTTTTTTCTGTTAATATACAGAATTTGAAAGTTGAAATATTCTTCCATGAAGAAAGTGAGCATCATTTTACTGTTTTATTTTGTTGTGTTTTTTGGGGAGAAAGAGTAGTCCCTTATTGCTGGATATGTTTTGTAATTTTTACTAAATTTTAGCCTATAACAATGATCTAGTACTTTAAATTAGTCCTTAAATAGATTTTGATGATAAAAGCTACTGATTACAAGAACAAATTTTTAATTTAGGAGTTCCTAATAGCTGTTGTTTCTCCATGAGTCTTGGTTCTGTTCCTCAAATATGCAGTTGTTAACATTTGTGATGGATGTTCATGATAATATTTTTTTCTAAATTAAGATCATAATATTAAGGAC
>VYZP01081089.1:0-12847 GCA_013400635.1 Hypocryptadius cinnamomeus | reverse complement strand
TCCCGGTGCCGGTGAGCGCCCCGCTCCTGCGGGGAGCGCCGACAGCCTCGGCGGGCGGGTCCTGCGGCAGGGCCGGCAGCGGCGCGTCCCGGTGCACGCCGGTTGCTGGGAGCGCCGGCCGCTCTGGCTCCGTCCTTTCGCCCGTCCCCGCGGGTCTGACCCCTCCGGTCTGACAGCGCTGCGGGGGATGCTCGGAGCGGCCCCGACCGGCGCTGACCTGCGAGACGAGCGCTCGGCTTTAATGGCACGAAATGTCGCTGAGGGATTTTTTTCTCAAAAAGAGTTTTAGTTGTGAGTTCTCCGTCCTGGCTTTGGAAGATTTTGAAAATTATTTTTCTTCTCCCCGCCTTTGTATCAGGATGCTGCTCCCCACGCCTCTCCCTCTAGTTCAATTCCTGTGTGACCATCGGCCTCTACAGGCTTCCTGGAGCTCAGACTTCCTGCAATTTTCCATGTCGAACGGCTCCAACAAAAGCATAAGCCGAATTATAAGCACCTTTCCAAGATATCTCTGGAGATATTTCCATTCTGTGACTGTATTTTCCTCACTACAGATGGGTTCAGCTGTAGCTTCCCAGCGTTCCCCTGTTGTCTATATTTAGTTAGTGCTTAAATCAGCACAAAGGTGCCTTCTGTCATCCCTCCCACTCGGAAGGGACCTGATGGAGGTTGCAGGGAAATGCTTCAGAGTGAGAGGGAAGAGCAGCTGGCGGGGGCTGAGCTTCAGAGCAGATCTCGGGCTGCGGCTGCCTTTAAATGGAGTCGTTTTAAGCACTTGTGGGGAAGGCAGGATGGTGGTCAGGATGACCTACCAGTAGGAAGAAACAGGGAAATTGTCTCTGTTGTCCGTGCCACAGGCAGCTTTGTATATTGGTGGAATTGCTGAAACCATTCTCCTACCCAGGGCCTGATCCAAGGGTGCCCATTTTCCCCAGCATCACGGGCTGCACTTGACACAGCCACGGGCACAGCTCCGTGTCTCTGATCAGACCCACAGATGTGTTTAGCTGCTGTACTGGCTCGGTAGACCAGATGGGAAGTCCCCAGCAACAGCCTGCAGCCCCTTGGGTTTTGGGTGCCATGTCTACCAAGCCCACCCAGGACTGTCACAGGTCACCACATGAAGGGTCACAGGGCCACACATGGGACTCAATGAAAACATTAAAAAACCCAATGGTTCGAGATTTAACCGTTTTTTCCTCTGCAGGCAGCTTTGCAAAACAAGGTCACCAGAAAGGTCTCTGAAATTCCTTAAATATGTTGCTGTGGTGGAGCTGTGCAGGTGTACTTGCTGTACACGAGATGCTGCTCTTGCTGTGAACTCCTTGTGTTACACCAGTCACTCCACAAACCGTGTTTGATACTACACTCTAAATAATTTTCTGACATGGATTATAAAAGAAAACCAGGCTGTCAGAGGCTGATTTGGCTATATTTGGGAAATAAACACTCAGCTTTGTAAAGCCATATGGCGGATTTATTCACAATCAGCAGTTCCTTTCAAATGCAAGTTCATGTCATTTAGTAATACATTTTCCAGTATACAGCTCAGCACTGTGTTTTCTCTGTTTCCTCTTGCAGCGTGTGATCTGGGAGCGGTCAGCTGGCTGCGGCCATGGGCCACCTCCTGTCCTGGCAATGCACGCTCAGCAGTATAATTAAGCACTTACATTAGTGAGTTCTTACCATCCTGTGGATTTCATCAGCAGTTTTTGTCCCTGCTCGTTTCCAGTGCTGCTGGCTGCTATTTTACTTTCTGTGCAGTGTTGCACAACAGTGCAAATTTGGCTTGGTTTCTTCTGGAAATGCTGTAAGACCCTGCATGGAGAGTGTGTCTGGGCTTGGGGTCAGAGCCACTCTTCTCCACTGCTTCAGGCACTTGCTTGGCCAGTCCAGCTCTGGGCTTGGGGTCTCAGAGGCACCAGCCCTGTGGGAACGTGGGCAGGGGGACATCCTCCTTGTGCTCTGTGGGGTGGGGGGTGGTCACATCCCGAGGGAAGGGGCTCTGTGTCCACAGCCAGTGCCAGAGGTGCTGGGCAGCAGGCTCAGCAGGCAGGCAGGTGTGCTCAGCACCTGGCGAGGGCACAGCCAGTCCCCATCATGGCTGTGGGGGGTTTAGGGGAGGGAGTGAGAGCTCGTGTGGCTGAGAGCAGTGGTTGCACTGCTGCTCCCCATGGTGGGGCAGCCTGTGTCCCCAGGATGGGGCCCTGGGGGGATTTCAGGAGAGTTACCAGCCTGAAGATCTGGAGCTCTGCAGCTCATGGTTGGAGAAAGTCAAGAGTTGCTGAGAGGTGCTCATTTTCACAAGATGAAGGATGGCAGTGCCAATTCCTGGTGCACGAGCGGGTCCAGGCCCTAGGACACCTGGTGCAGAGCAAGAAGCAGGGCTTGGCCCTGTGTGGGGTGAGCGGGGCCTGCCCAGGGCTGTTGTGTGCTGCCAGGGGTGTCCTGTGCCTTCCCTGAAGGCAAACAGTTCCCCATGTTTTTCTGAGGGTTCTGTGTCCTGACTGCGAGCACATGCACAGCTGCACAGCAAAGGCATTGCCTGCAGAATTGCAGTCCCCTGCTGCTTGGGCTGCCCTGAAACCTTCTTCTCCTTTTTGTGCTGGCTTTGTAATTTCTCAAGGGTAGCTGTCCTTGAGAGGAAAGATATTTCAGGTTTGCTGTGCTTGACCTCAATCCCCATGTTGTTGAAACTTAAAAGCCATAAAATTCACGCTGATGAATTTTCACGTGTGAGTCTGTGAAGGCCATGGAGAATGTTTTTGATGGACTGTCATGCCCATATTTTTCTGACACCCATTTTTGGAGGGCGGGAGTGAGGGGAACCTTGCTGTTACATCTTTGACATTCTGTTCCCATAAATTTGGGTCTCAGGAAATGAAGCACCAGAGCATCTTTTTCAAAGCCCATTGGCAAAAGATGTGTATGGTGGTGATGGATAGATCTAAAATAGACTCTGCGGTCAGCAGGATGAAAAGTGACTTTTCCTTGTAAGTTAAGGCAGGTTGGAGTGGAAGGGCTGAGTGAGCTAAGTGTGGGAAGTGCTGGGGTCGAGCTGGGGAACCAGGAGTTGCCAGGGAATGCCTGTGGTTCGTGTGGGGGAACGGGGTGCTCTGTCCTCTGCCCAGGACATCCTGTTGTGGCAGTGCTCTGCGTGCTGCTGCCAGTGGGAGGGAGTTCCTTATATGTGTGACCTCATGTGAAATACACTGTTCAGCTGCCTCTTTGTAATGAGCACAAGTACTTGTTCTAAGTCAGCAATCAAGGTAAGACTGCTACAAGCAGGCACCAGTAGCTGCATGCAGCTGTGTGAAGGATGGGTGTGCAGCATTCCACGGGCTGCACTGGGTGTCCACAGAGCACACGGATGGATTGACAGTGCTCATGCTAATGATTCAATTACTCTTCATGCACGGATGTTTCTCCCTTTAAATGTTCAGAAATCACTCACAAACATAACAGGAATTGAATCAGTTTTGTTTATTCAATTGGATTAAAGTAGCTGTATTCCCATGTTTATGAGGGCAATTGGATTTAATGTTACTTTGCATATTGTTCCACTCTCATCTTCAGGGGAGTAGTTGTCTGTTTTAGGAAGTAATTTTTTTTTAGAGGACAATAAAACCTTAATGATCACATCATCACATTTCAATGTAGATTTCTATGCCTAATGTCATACTGACCTCATTGCTGATGTTGTTGTTATATGTAATTCAGGAAAAAGCCTTGGGAAAGGCACGTGTGTGTGTTCCAGTGTGCTGCAGCCTGTGCTGCTGCTTGATTCATGGCTGGGTCGGAGCTATTAGATCTCCTTCCCCCAGGCATTTTATAATCTGTTTAACATAACACAGTCGTTTGTCTTGTTTGCTGACTGCGTAACAGATGGATATGTGATTTTCATAATTACTATATGAGCGTTAATAAGACGTGATATCTTTTATTAAGTAACAGTTTTCCAGGTTTATTTTTTCAAATGACATGAAGTAGATTATATGTAGATATTAGTGACATACAAATATTAGCTTTACAGCATTGGCATTCTGAGAAGTCAGGCAAACTTTTAAGGCTCCCCATGGTGTCTCTTGTTTTTCTTTTTCCCCTCCTCTAAGCGGTACTTCTTGAAGATTCTTAGGTAGCACAATTGGGTTTATGTTTTGTTTATGTTTATGTTTTGTTATGTTTTCCTTAGTGTAAGGAAAGCCTAGACCTGGCTGATGTCCTAGGGCATCCTCTACATTCATCCTGCCAGTGCAGCATTCTTCCAGCCCATTTCTGTCTCCTTGTGTGATGCTATCATCCCGTCTTCCCTGCTGGAGATCTCCAAATAGTGGGCATCAGTGTAAACAAGTAGGAAGGCTGTACACCACACAGAAGAGAAAGTTTCTCTCCCTGCAGCCACGGCTGTTCCTGGTAGCTCTCCCTGCTCCGTGGAGAAAGGAGGTCAGTTTTCCTGGAAGTGGTGGGAGGCTGGCAGTGCCAGGCAGGGCTCCCCAAAGCTGCACCTGGCCCTCGCTCTAGGACTTCAAAACGGAGGTATATTTTAGTTTTGTGATGAAGCAGCCCCTTTGCTACCTGGGAGGGGACCAGCAGGTCCCAGGGCCCTCCCAGGGATGGGGACCCGGGCCAGCCCCAGTGACACCTTTCCCAAGCTGCCGTTTTTTGCTGGAGACACCTGGAGGGCCCCAGGAATGATGGGTCACACTGGAATGCTGAATTTCAGGTGATCCCAGAGAATGAATGGCTGACCTGGGGTGAGGTGGAGGGCAGGGCTGGGCAGGGCAGAGCTGGAGCTGAAAGGCTGGAGCTGCTCCGGTTGCTGTCGTTTGCCGCTCCCTGTTTGTGGCTCTGAGTCACGGAGGAGTAGTGCAAATAACTGGATTTAGGACCATGTGCACATAAGAAACATTGAACAGGATCAGTGTAACACTCCCTGACCCTCTGGCAATGCATGAGCTTCGAACACAAACTCAATTTAAGCTGATGCATTCCCTTCTTGTGGTCTCTGTTTTGTGGGACGATCTGCTGTAGTGTATTGTAGAATGGCAGGTGAGGCTGGGAGGAGAGAGCAGGGCAGCCTCCCCTGCAGCCTCCAGCCCGGGCTGCCAGGCTTGCCCAGGTCCTGCAGGCTCGGTGCCCCCTCAGTGCCCTGGCTGCTGTCACTCAGGGCAGGACTGCCGTGCTCCTGGGACCTGGGCCACAGATACCACAGGGAATCAGAGCACGTTGTGATGACCCCTTGTTATTCCCCCAGAAAATACCAGAATAGTTTCATGCTTAGAATACATTCTGGGTTAACCAGAGCATGCATGAGCCAGGCTGACTCTCCAGTGCTTTGCTGGGTTCCAGACTGGTTTGCCCTGGGGCATTGCCCACAGATGGGGACCCTCTGCCAGGGCACCACGGGGGGAGCACGGTTACTGGGGCAGGCCCTTCGCTCATGTTGGCTGTTGCTTTCTGAAGTACCACTAAAAATTGACAAATTCTTGTTAATGTGGAAACAGTAGGTGAGTTGATCACTCCTGACAGGCTCTCTTGGTTCCCCAGCTCTCAGCATTGCAGCAGCAGCTGTATTTTGCTGTATCCCATTTTGCAGTTTCCACCAGGCTGATTTTGGGTCACCATCCATCCTTCTGACGGTTGTGGAACTTCAGCTAATCCCTGTGCAGGTCAGGAGTGCTGCTGTGCCAGACACACAGTTTCCTTTCCTTTGGGGAGTTAACTCTGACTGATTAGCCTTCTTGCTTTCCACTTTGTAAGGCTGGCCAGACTATGTCTGTGTGGGCTTCACTCTGCTGCTGCTGGGTGACATCTGAGAACAAGCAGAATAATTTTTATTAGATAGTAAACCCAGCCTCGGGTTCCCAATGCTCTGAAACTTACTGTGTTTGTGTTGCAAGACATGGGCAGGTCTATTTTAATTTATAGCATGATTTCATTACTTTTTGATGTGGGACATATTCAATTAACTGAAGGCTGTGAAGTAATTGCAGTTTAGGAAATACAATTCACAGTGACCTGGATGTGTTGGTGTTTCATTGGTGAACATTCTTTGAAATAAAATCCACCTTTGAGGCCATATGAAATTTTGCATATTAATTGCTAATTTAGTAGAATAAATGCTAATTAGCCATTCTTGCAAATAATGTCCCAGGATATCTGGGGAAGCATCTGATTGTCCAGTGTAAATACATTACATGACAAAGTTTGCTTTTTCAGTACTCAGACTGACTGATCCCTGTTTCTCTTTTGTTGGTCCTTCTGATCATCAGCTGATGAATTAACAGTTTTCAAATTGTTGTTTGTTTAATAGTTTTCAAGGTTATGGGGGTTTTTTGCTTGTTTGTTTGTTTTTATTACTGTGGCGTGTGATTGGCATCTTTGCCCTGTGGAGCTGGTTTTTGCCTTTGTCCTGGTGCCTGACATGTTTGGAGGCACAGCGTGGGGAAGGCAGGTGCACTGCCCTGATGCCATGGGGAGGGTCTGGCTGGGCTGTGGCTGGTGGAGGTGCTGGGTGTGCAGCCAGCTGGCCACAAGCAGTTGTAGCTGTTCCACTCAAGTGCACGTGTGAGTTCACATATTCCCTCCCATAAGGTGACCTAACCTAATAAAAGCATTTTGAGAGCTGTATTTCCATATGAAATAGTCAAATTAACACAGTGATTTTCTTCCCCAACTGGAAATAAATCAACAGGAAAATCCAAGAAGCAACATCCTGCCTTTATTTCTGCATTCTGTAATTACTCAATTTAGTAATTCAGCCTGAGACTTCCTCTCATGGCTCTCTCATGAACAATGTCCTCTCGTATCCCCTGGAAGCCCAGCTCCTGTTTGCTGCAGCAGCAGCAGTGCCTGTACCTGGGCTGTGCTCTGTGCCCAGGGCTCCCAGGAGACCCGCACCCATGCCCTGCAGTGTGTTTCACTCCACATACCCAGTCAATGCCTGTCAGTTTTGGCCTTCCACTGTCACCTGTGGTGGAGTTTGTTACTCCAGGTAATACCCAAACCCAGAGGAGCAGACAAAACACTGACATGGACAAACCTTGACTGCAGCGTGGCTCAGAGTAGCTGTTTTCAAGAAAAAAACTTCTTCCTTAGTGTAGACGGTGCTACACTGGCTCAGATGCTCCAATGCTGAAGCATGTGGCCTTAATCTTCAGAAGTGGCAAATCCTATTTACTGTGTAAGTATTTAAGCTAATTATATCTCTGATGTGAGGAACATGTGACAAACTGTTCACACTGTATCCTTTAAAAGACATTGATGTCTCAGACCCTCATGAAATATTCTGTGCCTCATTCCATTCTTGGCGTATTGTATGTGTTCTACAGTGTATTTAGCAATAGTGTAACTTAGTAATGATATAGAGATAATAAGTATGTTATGGCTGGATCATCTGTAGAATAGAATAGAAAATAATTCATAGCCAGTTTTTCCTGGAAGCACCCTGTTTATGTTGCTGTTGCACAGGTACATTATATTGCTGCTGTGCAGCTGTTGCATTATAGGAGAACTCTGAGGAACAGGAAGATGTCTGGGCTTTTCTAAAGCCTGGCGTAAAATGCTTAATAGGGAAGGACTGCATCTGAAGAAAGCTGCTAAAATGCAGCAGAAGCTGGTTGGTCTAATTGAAGGCAGGAGGGAAAGCCCTTGGGGAGCAGCTGTTCCCCGAGCCAGGCTGGGTGTGTGGCAGTGCTCGTTACTGGCACGCTGTTAATCATGTACAGCTTGTACCAGCACCTGTAACAGCACGGGTCAAGGCCAAGGAGATCAATTTATCATTTGACCTTTGGGAAGCAGAAGTCTTCACCTACTTTGCATTAATGAACTGATTCTTCCCTTTTCTGCCCTGAGGTCCTGACTTTTGTTCTCCACCATATGGGAAGAAGAGGGCTGCAGCTTGTCCTCTGCATGCAACCTGGCTTCCCAATTTTCTTGATCTTGGTTTAATCTGGTAAATTATTTGCCTTCCTCAAGTCATGCTAATTAAGGTTCATATGATTGGGACTTCATCACAGATGTGGGTTATGGCTTCCCCAGCTTGCTTATGTGACTTACAGGAGAAAAGTGAAAAACAGATTGACTTAGTGCAGTGAAATCACAGTCAGCTCTTGCTGTGCTGCAGAAGCACAAAGGTAGGGCTCCAGAGGACAGCAGAGGGTGCACAGGGGCTCAGTGAGGTTATTAACATGTGTGGGGGTTGTAGGCATTCCCTGGGGACACGCAGCAGCCCAGCACACTGTCAGGGGATGTCTGCATGAGGCATTGACCATGAGGGTGTTCATCCAGAGAGGGTTCACCCTCCATGCACGTCCCTTCGTGGCTGGGTGGGAATGGTCTTTGCTGGCTGGTGCAAGCTGGTGCCCTTCCTGAGCCGTGCCCAGGCTTCCTAGGCTGGAAGACAGGAGCATCAGTCTCTCTGGGGCAATATTTATAAACTGGCTGAGAAGGACTCAGTTGTCTGTGGTCCTCT
Organism: Hypocryptadius cinnamomeus; assembly: GCA_013400635.1. Classification (NCBI taxonomy): domain Eukaryota; kingdom Metazoa; phylum Chordata; class Aves; order Passeriformes; family Zosteropidae; genus Hypocryptadius; species Hypocryptadius cinnamomeus. The sequence continues at coordinate 4,374 of VYZP01081089.1, read as the reverse complement.
GGACACTAAGATCCCTGACCTGGTGTCTCTGGCCATCCCAGGGAACCGTGCCTGTGGTGCTGGATGTGTTCAGCACAGGGGATGGTGAGAAGCTCTGGGTTTCTGCAGGGTGTGCAGCATGGGGGCTCTGCCCTGAGACAGCTTTTTCCCTTTGGAGTTGTCCCTTAAGTATGGGCCAGCCAGCCACCAGCCCAGGTGGCTGACACCAATTATATGTGGAGAATAGGAGTATAATTACCCCATTTTTGCTGCATAGTTAGCTCTTCAGATTTGTGAGGCTAAAGTGCTGTCTCTACCGGAATCTGTGAGCTGAAGGACTTGAAGCACTGGACATGATGGGAGAAATTGTACAAGGGCTTTAAGTGCTCTTCTTCTCAGAATACCTATTGTGTGCCATGACCTTTGCCCAGATCAAAGATCAGGCGCTGGCTCTGGTGTGAGATGTTGGGGGGTGTCATGAAAGGCCTGGTTTCCCTTCCTTAGCAGAGATGGGCTTTCACTTAAAGCATCTCTGACCTGGTCGGTGCAGGTGGACATGGCCACCACCTGTGTTGGTCCATAGTTTGATCAGTCTACGAGGCTGAGATGCTGCAGAGTGAGAGAGAGCATGTCCCGCTTCCAGGAGCAGTTCCCTGTCCCACCCTGGGACAGGGGGATGTTCCACCCAGCAGAAGGGACGGAGAGGGGGAAGCAGTGTCTCCAGGCAGCTTCAGGTCGCTGTGCTGCTCACAGACCTGTGGCAGGCAGAGCACAGGACCCTGGGGCTCTCACTGCCAGCCTGTCCCCTGTGCCATGGGCATGTGCTGTCAGCAGTGCTTCTACACACAGGCTGACCTCTGGCACTGTCCAGCCAGCTGGTGCCCCACTGAGCTAACCATCAGCTAACCAATAGATATAATTCTTACAAGTTTAAAAGAAATTCTGTTATCGATGTGTAATACTTAAACAATGAGGGTATTGTTCAAACAGTAATTAGGAAAATAGATTGAGTGATCGTGGATGGGAGAGTAAAATAAACGCTGTGAAGGAAGTTCTGTATTGAGCATGAAACTGGAAGTTTGATTCAATTATTCTTCACACACTGTTTAGATCCCACAGAAAGCTGAGCATGGAACTCTTCAGCCTCTCTAATTGAAGCAAAAATCATTGGAGTGGAAAGTGTCCTGGCTCTTCAGGAGATGTCAAAGTACAGAACATGGCAGACACCTGGGGGTTTGGGAAACTGTGACAGCTACAAGCCGACCTTTGGCAAATTTAATCTGCAAATGGATTCCTGCTTAGGACAGCTAATGCTTTTAGTTATTGTAAAGGCTTGTTCCTGGATTTTAAAAAGCTGAAAATAAATGGATTTCATGATGCAGCTCCTATGTGTGTTGCATAACAAAAAGGTAGCTTCTGGATCTGTTTAAATAATACAGTGCATTGAAAAACTTTGCAAAACTTATGAATACGTAAATATAGTTCATGCACAATGGGGGAATGATTTTTGCTACTTAATAAAGGAGAAGGACCTTGGCACTTGTTAAAATGAAAATACTCTGAAGATGGTGTCTACTGAAAAGGAAGGGAAGGAGTTCACTGGTTGTGTTTATGATATTCATGGGCATTGCAGGGGCTTGTTACTCAGCTGGGCATTGCCTTTGGCCTGAGGTTTGGCATCTGGGGTCTGGTGGGAGGTGGTAATATGGTAACAGTTGCTTATTCAAAATATATCTTTATTTTTCTTGTCTGAAACTGCTCTTGCCTCTTACAGGACACCTGCAGGTGAGTGTAGCTTGTAGACAGAGAGGGATTTCCTGGGGGTGGTGTTGTGGTGCAGTTTTAATCTTTCTTCTCCATCTCTCTTTTCCTGTGGGAGCTCCTTCTCTCGGGAGACAGAGCTCCTCAGACAGAGGTGTCAGCTGACTGCAGAGCCAGCAGCAGTTCCAGGTCCTGTGGTGTGTTGGGGTCTGGTCCCTTGGGCTGTTGCACACATGAGGAGCTGCCAGCAACATAAAAATTATTTCTAAAGCATGATGTTAGTGCTGTGGCTGTCTTTGGCCTGCAGGAGAGCTTTGGTCAGCATATCTGCGCTGTGCCGCAAAGCCACGGCCAGGTCCTGTGCCTCTCCACAGGGAGTGAATTCAGACTAGCCTGTGGCTCCCATCCAGTGCAGCCAAGAGCAACCTCAGCCTCAAATACAATGTGTTTTCTTGACTTAAACATGTGCCTGGTGATTATAGCAAGTAAATCACATTCCAGTATAATTCAGTGAAGGCTTGGACATAGAGACTTCAGGCTTATGCCTGTCTGATGAATGCTTCTGGCTTGTCACGTTAGTAATCCCTGTATTAATGAGTGGCCTGTGACATGATGTGGTTGACTGACAAATCCTGAAGTTATGTATGCGTATGAGTAAGTGCCAGAGTTCTCCAAGGTGCAGTTTTACAATGTCTTGTATCAGCCTCTATGTGTCAGTGTCAGAAAACATCCTGGGGAGGCAGGCAGCTGTGGGCCTGGGAATTCAGCTTTCCTCATAAGGTCACAATGGGTAGAACAAGCTTGCCCTCTCTTGCCTCTCGTCTGAGAGTATCTGCACAGTCCTCCAAGGGTGCAGATGCTTGTGCAGCACAGGTGTCCTTGCGTGGGGGGTGTGCTGGGTGTGCTGGGTGTGCTGCTGTGGTTGTACAGTGCTGGTGTGGGGGTTGTGCTGGGGGTGCTGGGTGCAGCACAGGTGTGCTGGGTGTGCTGGGTGTGCTGCTGTGGTTGTGCAGCACAGGTGTGCTGGTGTGGGGGGTGTGCTGGATGCAGCACAGGTGTGGAACATGCTGTCCAAAAGATGTACATACTGGACGTACTGGAGTCCCTTGAGCCCTCTTGCTCAGAGGTGCTCTCTCCTGTGCTTCCCCTAGAATAAGCAGCCCCCAAGCAGGCAGTGAATCTCAGCAGAATAATAATAAACCTTGCACCTTCCCAATGAGATTTTAATTATGATACTACAGTTGGGAGAGGAAATCAAGCTGCAGTGCACCACTGTATTTGCAATGTTATCCACCATCTTTGTCCATTCCCTCTGCATCCTCCTGTTCCAGTAACAATTACACTCCCTGCTGTGGTGGCCCTGGACTGTCAAGCAGCTCCTGTGCCATGGCACACTGATCTCTGCAGTTCCTCCATGGTGTGGGGGTCTCAAGGGCTGCTGGGTGGGTGGGCACACAGTGGGAAGGTGCCACAGGCCTGCACGTGCCAGCTCCCCGCTGCGCCCGGCCAGTGCCCAGCACTGATGATATTCCTGTGCAGAGTGAACCAGGAGAGTGCTAAGGTGGGTCTTGCCAGCAGCGTGGAGCAGTGGGGTGCTGTGGGGTGCAGGCCTGGGTCAGACCCCAGGCTGGGTCTGTGCACCTGTTTCCCTTCAGCAGCTGTCTGAGTAGTGGAGAGTGGGGGGCAGAAGGGACGCTGTGGGTCAGAGGTTAGAGTGGGGAGTAGTGGCTGTCCTCTCACTGCTGCCCCGTGTGTGCATTGCTGCCTGGCTGGGGATTTCTTGTGCCCTGGTGCTGCAGTTGGATTTTACTTCCAGCTTCAGGTGCTGGAGTTGGGGGAACTTTTCCCCTGAGAGTTTCCTCCCTGTGTCTGTCAGTGGCTCAGCCAGTGCCAAGGCTTCTTCCTGGACTCTACCAAGACACAAAACCCTTCCAGTGGGCAATTGTTTCCCTTTGGTGCATGGCAGATGATGAGTCCAGAATACAGCCTGTGCTTTCAGAGATGTGCCCTGAACAGGAAAGCGCTCCCTTCCCCCATAGCCCTTGGGTTCATTTTCTTCTCTGGATGCCACCAATCCCCCCATTCACATCGACCTTTGTGGTCGTAAGTCACTGACCATTCCTACCCCCTTCCAAAGTGAAGACAGGGTGAGTCTGGACCAACTGCCCATGGGCACACACCTCCTTAGCACTGCTGCCATGGCCACCCCCATGGCCCTCACTGCATCCCCTGTCCCGGGACTCCCAGCGTTCGTATGCTCTGGCTCTGCCAAAAAAGGGTCTGCTGCCAGCCCTCGGCTGGGGTCTTGTGTTTGGGCAGGCAGGTCAGGGAGGAGCAGTCCTTCTTCCTGAAGGCTGCAGGAGCTTCCCCATGAGCAAGGGTGTCCAGCAGAGGCAGTGACGCCCCGGGCAGGAAGGAGCAATCCCCGGTCAGGAGTGTCCCCGGGGCAGGTGCGTCACCCGGTATGACAACATCCCGATCCCGGGGCAGCAACATCCCCAGCAGGAGGGCGCGTCCCAGGGCAGGAGCATCCCCCGGGCAGGAGCATCTCCCGTGGTGGGAGCATCCCCGGGCGGCAGCGTTCCTGGGGCAGGAGCGTCTTCGGGGCTGGGGCTGGGGCCGGGGCTGGGGCTG
>VYZP01081045.1:0-10146 GCA_013400635.1 Hypocryptadius cinnamomeus | reverse complement strand
CACACATGCAGAAGTGGATGTTTTCAAAAGTGCCTGACCAAATTTGTTAACTAATTCTTGTTGTAATTCACAAGAAGTTGAATGTCTTCTTATATTCTTTATAAATCCTCAAGTCCCATTTTATTTGGGCTGTTCATAGCTGTGTTTGAATTCCTGTAAGAAAGCAGTAGGCTTGTAAAGGTTTGGCTGGTCTAAGAATGTGTTAGAAGATTCTGACATAAAAATGCAAATGAGGTATTAAGGAGTTGTATTTGACCAAGGCCTCAAAAAAATTTTTCTGGCAGAATTATTCGGTCTTGGTTTTTGAGCTGATCCCAAAATGTATTGAAAAAGTAATGGATGTCTCCCCCTCAGCTGCACCAGGCAGTGAATATCACCTGCTGCAGTTTGACTGCTGACCTCTCACAGTTTTTTATTGCCTAAGGAGTAATTACTTATGCCTTGGAATTAAAATTCTTTCAAGCAAAATATATTCAAGCTGTCCCTGTTAGGAAAGTAGTGAGAGTGAGGAATGCAGAACAGCCAGGTGATCTGTGCCTAGGAACATTTCTGCCATTACAAACCAAGAGGTTTGTTAGATGTCTCAGAAAACCTTTTGGATAAATGTATAATGTCAGTGCTAAAAGTTTGTGGCAGAAAGCTACTGGCAAGTGCACTGCTGCAGGTTTTGGAAAAGAGCGAGACAGAAATGCTTTAAAATCTCTCCTTGCAGTGACAGAAACTGAGACATGCTCCATGCAATGTAAAAATGCTAAGCACAAACAGAAAGCTCTCTTATTAAGTATGTTCTTCCCTTTTTGACATGTTTTTCTTCCATGTGCAATATCCCATTGACACAACAGATGAGTAGCAGTTGATTTGCAGTATCCTGCTGGTGGGAAATAGGCCAGTCTTCTGCTTCTTGCAGCAGTTACTTACAAGCTTATGCCTTTGTTGCAGAAGATATTCAGGTATCTTGGGATGTCTTATGAGCAAGATGAATGCTGACAGTGTTTTCACATACTAAATGATTTTAAGAAGTTGCTACTCAGCAAGACTAAATCAAAAATAAATCGAAAGGAAACTCACTGGTCAAAGGCAGCAACTCTGAACCTGAAAGATGCCAATAAACTCAGGCACTTACGCTCTGGATAGCTTGTTAGGAGAAGGGAACACAAAACTCGGCATCACTTGGGAAGAGGTGTAAGTGTTGAAGTATTAATCTAATTTTACATAGCACCATTGTGTCACAGAGACGTCTATGAATTTTGCGTGTGTGTGTGTGTTTGGCAGGTATGTTCATCAATAACCAAGCCTATTGTTGCTGCAAAATTGCAGCCTCTTACTGCCTATCTGTCCATGTGTCTGGTGTAGAGAAGTCATGTCTGTGCAGTGTTGTGTGAGTCTGCTCCTTTGTTAGAGCAAGAGAATTAGAGGAGACAAGCTGAAAGAGTATGGATCTGGGGCAGGCACTCCGGCAGCTTCCCGCTTTTATCCATTCTGTGGTGGGCTGACATTGGGCTGCAAAGAACAGCATTTGGGCAGTGGCAAAGATGAAGAGTTACTGCAAGTGAACTCTGCTGATGTTTTGCATGCTTGAAATGTGCTATCTTGGCCATGAGAACTTTCAGTGAGAAGAAAAACATTGACTGCAAACCACCAGGGTTTCTTGCCAAACAGATCATCTTCATGCAGACCTGTGGCTGTTCTTGTAACTGGATTTGGTGTGCTTTAATGAGTTTCTCTGACTATTTCCTGGCAAAATGCTGGGATCTGGGGGAGATGCCCAATTTCATCCAAGTATTGAGTGAGTGGTAGCTGAGGAGAAACACTTCCCTGCTTTCTGTCCTTGCTGTTGGCACAGACCTTCCACATTGGCAAGGAGAACATAAGTGCAGTTGGTTGCCTTCTAGACAGACCAGTGAGAGAGGTAAGTGGCTTTATGGGAGCAGAAAAAGGTTGAATTGAGGCCAGCAGTGGTAGATGGTGATGGTCTCTAGGGGCCAGGAGATGTTGATGCAGAGTCAATGTGTCAGGGAACATTTCTCATTTTGTTTGCTTTGCACTCCCGATGTCCAGACAAGCCCAGGAGAGTGAGCCCACAAGCAGCCCCAAATGAATATATTGTATAGAATTTATTCAGTTCTGGTCATTACCTAAACTGGAGGCTGGCCAAGTCAGTAGAGTTGACTCTGGCAGCAAGTACAAGTTGTGTTTCCTGTTGAGAAGATGAGTTTGAGGAATATTCTCATTTAGTGCTGAAAATGCATGGCTTTCTGCCTCTTCTTATGAGACTGGGATGACTTGGAGTATGTTGATGTAATTCCACACTTCGTCACGTGTTGTTTACTTACTGTTTGCACCTCACTGTTCTCTGCATCAGTGCCAGCACCCTGATATTTCTGCAATTTATTTTTATGATCTTAGTGTTGAAACAGCTGTAAAAACAAGTAGTGAAAGTGAGCCAGCTGCTGGAATTTCTGATTCCAAGTCTGGTTTGTAGTAGGCAGACATTGAAAGGGAAGGATATATGAAAAACAACAAATAAACTTAATCTCAGGACTAAATGCAGACAAGTTAGGTGGCTGAATTTTTTAGTGCTGAAGAGGGTTAAATCGCCAATGAATGAAATAATACAGCTGGTTTTTTGTGGGGGGGGATTTTTTTTTTTTGGTTTTTTTTTTGTTTGTTTGTTTGTTTTTTTGTGCAGAGCATGTCTAAGTATATACTACTGCTTTAAAGGAGATCTTACACTGTCCTGTGAGGACTTGGGAGAAGTAGACCTTTTGTCTCTCCTACACCTCATTTATTTAATAGTGCAGAAACAGACAGAAATTTTACCAGACAAAGAAATGGAGATGTGTTAACGTCTTCCTTGGCTAGATAAAAATCCATATACTTACTTTGTACACTGATATCAGCACCATTGGCATGTGACTTCATGAAAGAAAATAAAAAGTTGTCTTTCATCCAAACAGCTAATTGGTTTTGACTTTGGTATTTAGATTCTTGTTTATGGCCCAAGTGTAATAGGGACCTAATGTCTTTAGCATTCTAGTGGTATGCATAGATGCTGTATTTAAACTCGTTTGTCCCTGTCTTGAGGCTTGCCCAGGCAGCAAAGATGAGCTGATCAGCTTAGCAGTTGTGCACCAAGGAGCACAGGGCAGCCTGTGGGTAATGATTTTGTTCCTTTTTTCAGTTGCAGTAATTCACCTGCTGTTTACAATGCTTTCCATAAAATATTTCACTATTTCACTTCCTAAAGGTGTGAGTTGGAGGGCTGCTTCTTGGCATCTACGTTGGTGCAAGCAAAACCCAGCAGCATGCAAGAGATTCCTGCTTGTATTCAGAAAATGCCAATTATGAGTTAGGTGCATTTCCTTTTGGAGAGAGGGCAGTGTGGTCTGAGGACTTGTCAGCTGGTTCATTTTTTGTTCTCGCAACTGTAGCCACAGACACACACAAAAGTCTTTATCTGCTCTGCAGAGAACCAGACACGTTTGTATGTTTTGTGGTGCCACTTGGCTCAAGTAAATCTCACGGTACAAGTGTTCTGGGTGACTCTAGGTGAACCCTAAAGAGACTGGAGAAAGATTTCCTTTCTCTGAGAAGAATACCAAGTGATTTAAGTTTTGATCCTGCAATTTGTGCTTTGCTGAAACCTCTGTGCTTGTGTTGAGGCCTGTTAACCTCAGTGGCACAGGGCAGTGAGGAGCTGTAATCATGGCAAGCAGACTCCGGGATCCAGCCCAGAGCAGGGATGTGAAAGCAGACTGTGTGTGGGTATTAAAAGAAAAAGCTGCAAACACACAACAGAGCTGGAGAAGTTGTTCCAAAGGCGATGTGTGAGCAGTAGGAAGAAGAAGCCAAAGGAAAAAAGGGCTGAAAACCACTTCTGATCAGAATCTATTGATTCCTTCTGTTGTTGTGATTTATTTTATGGTGATGTAACACTGTGTATTAATTGTCAGAGGGATGGCCTCATCTGTCAAATGAGTGTGTTGTCTGTGTTTCTAGTCTGCCTTAGAAACTGAGTACATCCCTTTGCAGTGGCAATGCTGATGCCCACTCACAATGTTCAGTGAGGGTCTTGCTGTGTGGGGGACCCAGAGCAGGAGTGCCGGGCTTGGACTCACTAACCCACTTTGCTAAAGTGAGAACATGAAGCTTCAGTCTAGGTGTTCTTAGTCAGAGATGTCTGCTGCCTGCAATGTCAAGAATATTTCATTATTTTCCCAACCTGATGTTTGGAAACAAAGAGCTACCTAAGAAGCCGGCTTTTCTGGGCCCTGATATCTGTGCAGACTCCTGACGAGGCAAGAGATTGCCAGTGGCAGTCTGGAAAGAAGAGAAACGTGTTGTTCTTCAAACAGTTAGTGAAATTTCACGATTGATTTTGCACACTGCTGTGTTTGTGGTCACAGTCACATTTTATTCTGTTTAGGTATAAACTCTTTGGCACATATAGGTTTCGGTTTGATTTGTATTTTAACTGGAAATACCAGCACTTGTAACTCAAAATTGTGTGTTTGTGCTCTAGACTTTCTAGGGGATCAGGAATAACTTTTTGACTATGAAGATTAAGCAGGTTAAGCACGTTACTACAAGATTATATGTACAAAATCCATCAGGAAGAGTCTTGACTGCCCAGAAATGGTTAAAGGGTATAGCTTTGATGAGGCCAAAATGCCTTATGCAACTTTGTCAAGTTTAGTTCCACAATTCAGCTCTAGTTTTGACACAGTTCTTGTGCCTTAAGATGGGCCAAAATTCTTCATCATTTGCCAAATGTCTATAACAAGTGTCTGGGCACTTAGTTCAGTCAGGGGTTGCTTATATGAGGTGGTGTGCAACTATTCTTGCATTTACTGTCCCCATTCCTTTAAAGGGACTTCAGTAAAAGGAGTGAAAACAACAATAACAAAAACTCCCCTGCTTGTCTGGTGGGGCAAAATTAAGCTTTGGTGAAGCAGAGGTTTTTTTAACATTACTTGAAAGCCCCAAGCCTGCCAAGGAATTTTAAATGGGGACCTCTAGTAGTCAGCTGCTTTCCTTAGTCTGAGGAAATACTGTAAGTTCATTCCTTGTCACTGCCTGTAATGCAGCAGAACTCACCCTAAAAAACAGCTGATGTCTTCTTCAGTGCTGGTCAAAATGTCTTGCACAGCAGTTGAACATAGTTTTGCCTCTTGCCTGCTTTTTAGCAGTTCATTATTATTTTATGGGTGAGTAGTAGTCCTCTCAGCTGATGGGTGCTGGTATGAGAACAAGCAGGCAGATGGCAAATGCTTTTCTAACACACTTCTGTAGCTGAGCCGTGTTTGTTTTCCAGCCGTGTTGAAAGGAGCGAGTTACTGCCTGGATAATCATGTAATAATTTTATTTTTTCCTCTTGTTTGCTCGACAGGAGAGTTTCCCATTCCCAGAATGGAAGAACACAATGGCTCTTCAGAGACTCCTGCCCTGAGCCCAGGGCAGCACGTTGCCATCAAGTGTGGGTGGCTGCGGAAGCAGGGGGGCTTTGTCAAGACCTGGCACACGCGCTGGTTTGTCCTCAAGGGGGACCAGCTCTACTATTTCAAAGATGAAGATGAAACCAAGCCCTTGGTAAGTGAAAGAAGGAGATACGATGGGAGGTCTGGGAGAAAAGTAAGTTAATGCAAGCAGAATTGTCTGGAATGTAAAGCACCAAACTTCTCCATCTCTGTCACTGACTCAGTGTTGGATTTGGGATTTTGATTACACTGAGTCAGGCCCTGGCAGTTAATGTGGTTTCCCCATCAGACTAATTTCTAAAACTTCCTTTCCCAGGTCAGGTTTTCTCATTTCTGCATTTTAAAAGAAGAGAAGTATACAGGAAGTTCAGGTAGCAAAAATCATCAGTCAAATGCATTTGACTGAGGCAGATGAATAAGCTGTATTTGAAGAGATACTGCTTTTTTTTTTTTAAGGGTTTTTTTTTTTTTTTTTTTTTCTGCTTACTATGCAGAGTATCCCTGCTTCATGTCTTCCCAAATAAGATCCTGGCCTGAATACATTGCCATCTGTAATATGGAACAGACTGGTGTGTGCCTGGCTGGTTCTGTTGTGGTGATTTACTGCTCCTTAACCCTCATCTCTTTTCATATTTATTTAGCTTTTTCACCAGCATGCTTCAGGGCTGCCTAGCCCCAGAGTGCCAGAGGAGTAGAGTTAAATAGTGCTGCCTCTTGGGTCAGCCTCTTTGATAGTAAGGATCTCCTGCTAGCACCTACAGGGGTATGATAGTCTCATGTATTAATGATTTTCCAGATCTTTGTGACTTTCAAAAAAAGCTTTGACATCTGTGAGTTACTTCTGTGCATGTACTAAAATATGATCATCACACCTATATTTTTTATGGCTACTAAATTTCTGATGGTACACCTTTGGTATGGAGCTTCACAGGGAGTTCTCAGAGATGTATAACCCATTTAATCCAGCTTCCTGTATGGAACAGGCATGACACTTGGCTGAGCTTTACAGCTTGCTTTATGGTGCACATGTTAAGAAAAGTATTCAGGCTTGAGGAAATGGTTTCCAAAGTGTGAGTTAATTTCTAAGTACCTATTTCACAGCTTAGATAGCTGTTTTCCCATAAAATTATCTCAGATAGTGTAAGTTAATCAAATAACACACTGTATATTTACACAAATTATATGATATGATGACTACATTGAATATGAAATAGTTAATAATTTCTGGGAAATACAGCATATCTTCCACTATATATATTTTTAATCAAGAGTATAAAAAGCAGCCATCAAAGTAAAATGATTGTGGGCCAGATCCTGGGTTTCCAGAATAGAACTCTGCTTCCTAGCACTTGATATCTGCCAGGATATTTACATGCAAAGACTTCATGGCTTTTTAAGAGGTGGCATAACGCTGTGTTTCATGGAACTTTCTACAAATTATCTTCTTGTCCATCTGCTGCTGACCTGTGGGATGGCTTCAGAAATATCCTGTTGACTCTGCTGCTTCCCTTTTGTCAAATGGAGGTGGTGATTCTGATCTGATACTTGTGATAGGTTAGATAGCAGCTTGTGAAATAACAAAAAGCTTATTTGAATTTTTCACTTTAGTCTCGAGGCAGTTCATAACGAAATACAAAGTAGGGTGGGAAGAGTGCTGAGAGAAGTGTAACTTAAAGTATGCTGATGGGTTTGGAAAATTAATGTGCCTGTCCAAGTTAGGATTGGTCAATAGCTCACCTTGGTGTAGCTTTTGAAATGTTTTCGAAACAAACTGCACAAGTGTCAGTGCCTGAAATATGTCCCAGGTTCAATGCTATATACAGAACTATTTTTTTCCCATTACATTGAAGGGTTTGCTGCATTAACTGTGACAAGAAAATCACTATGACCTTCTGGGAACCCTGTTGTTCTTGCTGTGGAGAGCTAAAGCAAAGAACTCCACTGATAACATGAATTTTCAGTGTGTAGGAATATTAGGGAATGGCAAGCATATTTCGTTATATTGGATCTGTATTTAGGATAAATACCTCTTTGTTTACTACTGGATTGTACAGTCTGTACAATTTATGGATGTACAGTAGTTCTTTTAGACAATAATATAATGGAAGAAAGTTAATGAGGTTTTGTTTCAAATCATATTGTAGTTTTTATTTTGTTTGCTGTTTAGTTGTGTTTGGAGGGAGGCAGAGAGCAGTGATTACTTGTACTGAGGAATATTCTAATTGCATGTGTATATATAATAAATATAAATGTGTGTGTATATATATGTATATATTTATAGAAGGTGGAAGAACTATAGTAGGAGAGGACAAGACAAGCCAGTGAGCTTATGTTCATAGCTTATATTCATGTTAATGTGAATTAGAGAAAAGCAGAATCCAGTTTCTGGTGCAAATTCAGCAGGTGTCCTGAGCACCAGTCTGCTTAACACTTGGGCTTGGCTTCTGTTCAGTCTGTAACAGATACTATGCCATGATGTTTGTGTTTTTGAAAGTTAGGGAGATGTGAATGGAACCAAATTTTACAAAAATACTATGATCTGTCAGACTTTATTCTCCAAGTGACTGTGTATAATGGAAATAAAGAGAAGGAGGAACAGTTTGTGTCTAAACCATCAGTAAATGCTTTGGAATTCCTGAAGCAGGCTCATTTCCTGCTAGTAACAGAGATGGGTACCACATATGCTTTAGTCAGTGTGTGTACATCTCCTTGGCGTCAAGGCTATTAAATTTAAAAGTCATTAACTATCAGTGTGAGAGTGGGGAATTGCCTCTGCCAACCTATGCCTACAGGCACACAGAGCTAGCGAAGAACAACAGAAGAAAAAGCAGTGCACAGCTGTTACAGTCAAGGTCAGTGAATTGTCATTGATTCTTTATTATCATCAAACACATGGATCTTTCCCTTGTAATGTTTTATCAATAAATTAGCATCTGTCATTTGCTCTGAAATCCCTGAAATATCTCTGAGGATCTGGCAAAGATGGCATTTCTGTTTATTGAAGATGTGTGTTTGTATAGCAATAATCTAGTTAATTCCACAGGAGAAAAAAATCTAACAAATAAGTGAGCAAGCCATGTGAAGGAAGAAAATCTGATTTCTGATAAATCTGTGTTATCTCTACTGCTTGGAAGTGATACTGGATTTTGCTTTCTTAATTCTTTTTACTATTTTGTGCTTTAGAAAGCTAGTATTATGCTAGATCTGAAGGTCAGCTCTTCAAGCTTGAAATGTGGGCAGCTGAAAGAAACCCAGATTTTAGTGTTCCCTTTTCCACAGTACAGCTGTTGTTTAAATGCAGCCCATGAAAATTCATTTCTTCCTTTCTTCTCTCCTATGGTTAACCTCTCCAGCTGTGTCAGGGTTGACATGGTCTTGACTGCAGCCGGGAGGAGGAAGTCAGTGCTGGCTCATGAGACATTGTGCTTTTTCTGTGGTTCTGTGAGCAGGAGAAGGGAGATTTGAGCATTGTCTCCTTTTTGCAGTTTTGCTGTCTCACTCTCCCAGTGTTACTGAGGAAGTGGGAGCAAGGCTTGGTACCTTGTACTGATGGAAGATTGTTGGTATTAGGTTGTAAATGAATAAGAATGGACAAGCTCATCCAGTCTAAATAGCATTTGAGTTTCAGGCACCTCTTTAATGTTGTTGAGACTCACCTTGGTTTATGGACTTGAGTTTGAGGTGTATACAGCAGAGAGATCTTGAGAAGCTATGAATTAGCCTTCAGGAAGCACTTCTGGTGTATGTCTGAAAGCTGACAAGGACCTGCTGTTTCAGTTTATATCCTATCCTGAACACTTTGCCATGCAGTTTTTATCCTCAAGATCTTTATAAGCTCTTAACTGTTCAGCTTAACTAATGCTGGAAGGTATTCAGTGGCTTACAGTGTCTTAGACAGGCCCTGGGATGGGACAGGGGATTGAAGTGGAAAAGTGTCAGTCTTAATGTCAAAATGTGACATTTGAATTGGTTGTTGACTGAAAGTGAGTTAGTGGCAATTTCAGTCTTAAGTACAGGTCACTGTTTTGTCTGTAAGGGAAAGATGTTCTCTGATGTACAAAAAGAATATATTTTGAAGTACTGCTTTCTGGAAAAATCGTAGAATGAATCATAGAATGACCTGAGTTGGAGTGGACCTTAAAGATCATCCAGTTTCAACCTCTTGTCACTGATGTCCATTGGGACTCAGCCCTTGACCACCATCCTCTGGATCCAGCCAATTCCCTATCCACCTGACAGTCCCACCATCAAATCCATTTATCTCCAACTTGGAGAGAAGGATGTTTTGGGGAACCATGTTGAAGACTTTACAGAAGCCCAAATAAATGACATCTGTAACCCTCCCTTGCCCACTGATGGAGTAACTCCATCTCAGAAGGCCACGGGGTTGGTCAGGCAGAGCTTGCCCTTGGTGAAGCCATGCTGGGTATCTCAAATCACCTTGCCATCCTCCATGTGCCTCAGCACAGCTTCCAGGAGGATCTGTTCCATGATATTCCCAGGCACAGAGGTGAGGCTGACAGGCTGGTAGTTCCCAGGATCCTGCTTTCTGCCCTGTTTGAAGGTGGGTACAAAGCTTCCCATTTTCCTGTCACCTGGGACTTCACCTGACTGCTGTGGCTTTTAAAATATGGAGAATGTCTTGGCAACTACATCAGCCAATTCCCTC
>VYZP01081026.1:0-13665 GCA_013400635.1 Hypocryptadius cinnamomeus | reverse complement strand
TATTAACTACACCTCCAGTCTGCTACAAAACAGACTGTAGGTACGAAGCTAGAGATTCCCATCCCTGTTTTAACAAAGCTTTGCAAAACTGACTGAAAGGGTCCACCTATTTCTACGGTCAGAAAAGCAGCAAAATTCCACAATCTGATTTCCTAGAAGAAACAGTATAGTTGAGAAGATTCCTAAATTCACACCCTTTATTGCTGTCTTCCTCCCTCAGTGACTGCAGTAAATCAAATATGCACCTTGACCAGTAAGGGAAATAAGGAAATGCATAGCACAGTTATCAGCCCAAGGCTCAGCCTGGACCCTGTTGAACTTTGCAGGGCTGGGAGCCAGGAACTGCTTTCGTAGGAATGCACTTGTTACTCCTTCAGCCCAGAAGTCCTTGCCAACCACTGTCTTTGTTTTCTAAACCACTGCATTGTTGGCATACTCATTCCTTCTAGGGGTTCTTGGGCTTACAGATTCTTACCATAGTCAGACAAAAAATAAGGTTTAATTATATCAATAGTTTGCTTTTGTTTAAGTCCTGTGACTTTAGTGCCCAAATTTTAAAGTTGAACTACTACATCTCTATTGAAACCATCTGGCTTCAAAAGATTTAGTGACACATAAGAATTTAGCCTACTCTTTTGGAAGATCAATGTCATCTGCAGTTCCTAAATTTCTGAGGTATTTTGAAAGATTCAGTAGGTTTCAAGCAAAGGTGTTGCCACAATGAATAATCATCCATAGACATTATGATTTTGAACCAATTAATATTGGCTACATGGAATAAAAAAATGGCTACTGAGTAGTTAATAACCAGCTGTACTTTCTTATGACATTGTAAGGCTCAAAGCAATATTAAGATTGGGTGGCTAAAATCCACAGAAAAACCACTAATTTACACATTAATTATGACTGAATTCATCCTGCCCCTGTTGTATCTACAGCCACATAAACAAAGGCTGAAAGGCCCAATCTGCCTTCCCACAAAGTTTCTGGAGCTGGAAATTTGCTTTCGTCAGATACGTGAGCAAGAGGAACAGGAGAGTTGCCCTTCCATGACACAAAAAACATAGATGGCCACAGCCAATGACAAGCTGGATAACTATCACCCTGCTAACTCCTTAATATTATTCTTTGTAATTCCCTTTAGAGACGTGGTATTTACAGTTTTTAACATAGGAAAGGAAGAATAAAAGTTCTTGTGCAAATTTTCAGCAAAGCAAAATCACAGAATGGTCCAGGCCTGATTTTATTGCAGCCAAGCATCTAACACGACCAGAAATATTGCAGCCAAATCAAAATCTCTTTCAAGGGATTGCAGCACGATGTACTGTCGTCATGAAGCTGTGGGTGTGAGAAGTGTGTGGCATACTAAGATGGAAAGCATACAAATAGAAAACACATTTCATGGAAAAGCTTTGTCAGGGGAGATTAAGATAACTGGTTTTGGCATTAAAAAGTAGCATTTAAGTTGCAAGGCCCCACATGAATTCAGAATAAGTTTTTGCTACAACAGTGAGAAAACTTCTTTTCTTTTACGGTCTCACAGTTGCACCATCTTGGGAATGATATTCAATCTTTCTAGATAAACATTATTGAACAATATTCAAGTTTTGTTAGTTTTATTTTGTTCAATAAAGTTTTCCTGCAAAATTCTAGCACATTTTAAAATCTTCAGCACTAAGTATGAGCAATCTTTAAACTACCACTACTTCTAGAGTGAGTTTATACCAGCTGTTTTCAGCTGGAAAACAGATTGCCATAAAGTCTTCTACAATGCTCTGAATCTTGAAAGTGAGCAGAAGGTAATCATTCTCTCCTGTCCTTTCTATTCCCAGAGAAAAGGCTGGAGACAAGGGGAAATAGGAAAAAAATAACTGCAGTAAGGAGGGGAAAAAATCTGCATGTAGCTATCAAAAGGAGAAGTGAGAAATCAAGAGGCATTTGTCCAGCAAAATAAAGGATTCCTTTGTAACTGATACTGGGCAAAATGACTGTAGAGGGGGAAAAAGGTATTAAGTTATTAGCTTTATAAAAAAAATCAGTTTCCAACTTGAATGAAATTCTTCAAGAAAATGCCTACATTGTACGTGACAGTTTAGTGAACAGGTGCCCACCATCACCAGAGATATCAAATTCACTTTAGAAATACTAGTTTTTTAAGAAGGAAAACCACTCCTGATAATGTGGATTTATTTACACACACACACACACACACAGAATTCCCAAATAAGTCCATATAGGCCTCAAAGATCCTGAGCTACAGGCCACAGTATGTGAGTCAGCTCACAAAGGATGGCTACTGCAGACATATTATCCTAACTCATCCAGTCCTCATGGATTTGCAACTCACAAAACCCAGCAAAACTGAAAAGGCCAACTCACATTTTGTCATGTCATGATTTAGTGTCTCTCCCTTACGCCGCTTCCCCCGTGACTGCCCCAAACCAGATACGATTCTCTTGGACTCCCCCACTCCCCTTGCCCTTTCTGCTCTGCGGATGGAGTTGAGAATTGGAGGTACAGGAAGGTGTTACAGGTCGAGATAAGAACAATTAATTTACTGGAAACAGCAATGAGATAAGAAAATTAACAGTAACAACTACAATATTAATAACAAAACATGTAAGTCACAGATTTATACATAAAACCTACGACAAACGCCAAACATCCCATCACACCATGCTTTCTCCCGACCAGAAAAGGAATGTCTTTCCTCCAAGAAGCCAGAGTCCCTTTTCCCCACCACTGGCAATGACATAGGATGGTATAGAATAACATTACAGTCTTGGATGTGCTCACATATCACAGTGTACTGCAGCCTAGGAAAAATTGTAAAAGGAAATTAGGATCCCTGGGCTCAAGTGATCTAGTGGGCTCAGCCTCCCTGTCAGCTAGGACTAGAGGTGGGCACCACCACACCCAGCTACTATAAAAAAAAATTAACTCTGTCCTGGCCAGAGCTAAGACACCAACAAAACAATATCTCTCACTGGCAGGAAGCACTTAAGCTAGAATAACAAGAGCAGGGCACACAGACAGGAGAAGAGAAAGCACTTCAAGGTACTAGGAGAAAAAAGAGGCATAATAAAGCTTTCTACATAATGTAAAATCAAAGTGTAGGAAAGCAATATCATTGGATATCACATATCAATATTTTGGAGTTAAGACAAAACTTAACTTACAGCATGGAGTTTTCATGAGGTGTCCACATTTCTGTTCCACTAGGAAGGGGGAATCTGCATTATTAATCCTAAAATTATAGCTCAAACATTATTCTTGTCACTCTCTCAACACTGTGCTTGTCACTTTCTTAAGACCTGAAGCACTAATTTTCCATATCAAAAATTTAATAGGTGATGCATTACTGGAAAAGATGAAAGAATAACTTGCATTAAAGGAAACAATATTTTAATAAGCTTTTAATGCTAATTAGTCAAGAGTACTTTTAAGCTGTCATATAAGATCTGTATCTTTTTACTGTCTGAGTAATTGGGGTTTGTCGTTCATTGTTGTTGTTGTTAAAGAAACAGCAAAAATACCTATAATTCTCTTACTGCAAGTAGAAAGCTTTAGCACACATACATGGGACACTCCCAACTTTCAACCCATAAATTTCCTTTGCATGTATACCTTTAATCAACAAAACAAATTGTATTCAGAATAATAACATACCTTAGAATTACTGTGGGTCATAATCAGAAATTGCTCTTGTTATTTGAGGCCTTTCGACTATTGTAATAATCCAAAAATCTTGGTGTTTTTCCACATTGACTAAGAAACCTTGATCAGGGTGGAAAGGATAGGTCAAAAAGGTAAAACTTATGGGTGCTTTACTTCATTTTCAATCCATATAGATAACTTCATGACTTAGCAACTGCATGTCATACATTTAAAATCAGTACAGTCTTAGTATTGTTTAGAAAGGATTTGACCTGCAAGTGTAATAGATGGGTGCATACACCTCACAGCATTAGCTAGAAATACTGAACTATAAAATGTGGAACTTCACTGTACATGTCCAAAGAAAAATCCAAAAATCAATGTAAAAAAATCCGATAAAATTGCTTTTAGGTTATGACATTTTTCACAGCAGAATGGAAACAAAACAAAAACATGCAGTCAATTACTCTTGTGAATTATCACCTGCAGAAAATAAATGGTAAGGAGTTCCCATCATAGGAAAAGTTGGCTGGATCTTTTTTAAAGGTGTCAGAAGAGGATGACAAGGGCTTGCTTTGGTTTTTTTCATTCTATTTGTGTCACCCACGTTTTGCAGACTCCCTCCATGCTCCCATGAATAAATGTTGTTTAAATTAGTCCATTTAAAAGGTAGGTTGAGCCATTTTCACATTGACTTATATAAAGCCATTTTTCCTGTTTTATTAGTCACATTAGCATTCTATTGCCCTTTAAATGTCACAAGCTCAAGAGCATAGCTGTACATACCCTGCAAATACTCCTGTTTTATGTGCTAAAACAGAAAGCTACAATTTCTTGGGACAGATAAGGTGACCGAAAAAAAAAAAAAGAAATAAACAGGGCATAATAGCACACAGTAAAACAACAACCATTAAGAAAAGATTGAAAGATTGTTTTCAAATAAGGAAGAGCAGGAGAGCTACTGGGAGCACAGATTTAGAAACATTTCCTTGTATTGTCTCTATCAAAACATGTGAAACAGCTGATAAACCCAGCACCTGCTGTAACTCACAGAAAGGAAGAAAAATGGCAATGCACTCACCCCCTGACATATTCCTTAATCTTTTACGAACCTTTGAAAAGCCACATTGTACGTTGGAAGTACTCTCATTTGTTAGGGGTGTTTTATTTGAAAGCAGAAACCTGCAAAATTCCCTAGCTGTATGGTATCTAACCTAAAACATTTCCAGGTTCATCAAGGGCAACATGAAAACCCAGACTGGTTGAAAGGAGTTATTGGAAATCAAATGAATTTTGAAGTCTGCAGGATCTGACCTTCCATCTTCTGTCAAAGGCAGGTTAGGGCTTGAAAATATCACCTGAGTCACCAAATCCAGTTGCCCACAGAGGAAAGCAAAGTACAACAATTTTTGCCAGAATTGCCATAAAAACATCTTCCCTACATGTTACAATAGCCCACACTACACTACCCACCACCTCCTAGCAAATACAAGGCTCATTCATTGTATTGTGGCTTTTAAATGTCTACTGCAATGTGCCACAAAAAGACATACCTCTGTTTCTGTTGCCAAGTGTCACAGGTCCCCACAATTACAAATAATTTGCTAGATAAATTAGCTTAAGAGGAAAGCGTGCCACATGGTACAAAGGAGGGCAAACTCTTCCTCTCCTCTGCCTTCCTTCCGTTCCAGAAATCCTTGCCAATCTCATTAAGGAGAAAACCACATACACCCACAGGATGCACGTAACACGAGGACTTACATATTTACATAGCCACTCAGCAGGTATATTTTTAAGCTTTGTGCATATCATGTTTTAACTCCAGCTGTCAATTAAGCACCACGCAGCCACTCTCTCACTGCTCGATCCTGCTGGCGGGGAGAGAATCAGAAGAGTGAAGTGGGAAAGCTTGTGGACTGAGATAAAGACAGTTTAGTAGGTAAAGCAAAAGTTGCATGCATGCAAGCAAGGCAAAACAAGGAATTCATTCACCACTTCCAATGGGCAGGCAGGTACTTATCCACCTCCATGAGAGCAGGGCTCCATCACATGTAGCAGTGACTTGGGAAGACAAATGCTGTGATTCCAACATGTACCCTTTTCCTACTTCTTTCCCAGCTTTATCTGCAGAGCATAAAATTCCATATAGTATGGGTGCCACGACATGGTTGCCAATTCCTCCTGCACCTCCAGCCCACCCACTGGTTGGGTGGGATGAGAAGAAGAAAAGGCCTTGTCTTTGTGTCAGCCCTGCTCAGCAATAACAAAAACAACCCTCTGTTTTTATCTGCATTGTTTCCAGCACAAATTCAAACCATGCCATCAAACCAGCACTGTGAAGAAAATTATCTCCACCCCAGCCAAATCCAGCACAGTATATTCCAACCATGTCATGGCACCTGAACAGAGTCTACACCAACAAATACTTGGATGCCTCAGTGTTCTGCATGGTCCATTGTGCAGGGTGTCACAGGGTGCAGTGGTTCCCTGGTGGCTGGAGGTCCCCAACAGGATCTGCTGGGGCAGGGCCCAGTCCTGTGAGCCCCTCACCGAGCAGAGAAAGATTTACTGGTCTTGTCAAGAGCCCTGAGAGCCAAAACCCCAAAGGCAGCACTGGTGCAGCCTCTCTATGGCCCAAACAGGGCTGTACACAGGGACCTTCTGCTGTGGAAATTTCATCTGCCAGCTCTGCAAAAGGTGGCAGGTAAAGGGGAAAAGGGAATGAGAAGTACTGCCACATATCAGGTGTTTGGATATCCTACATCTGTGGATTTAACCTGTAGCTGCCAGCTCCAGCACGAGCTATGTAGTATTATCTGCTGTCAGGTTCAGAGGCAAACAAGCAAGTCAGTGACAGTCTGAAGATCCAGTTATGGCTGTGGCAGCACAGGAAAGCCACCAGAGTTAAGAGCAGTACCTCCTGCTCCCAGCAGTAACAGTATCTACTCAAATGAAGGTAGGAGCTGGTAGTACTTACTTAGTGCTCCATCTACTCAAATGAAGGTAGGAGTTGGTAGTACTTGCTTAGAGATCCTATCTGGTCTTCCAGCTGGCAGGCTGTCACCACACTCCTGAGGGCCCCAGAAGGGCCCCAGCAGGCAGCGCCAGGGACCCAGTGTGGCACGGCTCAGATGCTACAAGACGTCACACTTCAAGGATTTTGTGCTCAGCAAAGTTCTACATTTGGCAATAGGCATAGGAGGAACTCATCTGCCATTGCTGCTGAGGGCTGTCAACACCAGCTGTCCAAGTAGAAGAGACCTTGGTGAACAATATGTGTGATACTTGAACAGAAAACTGTGGAAAAGAAAGCAAAGGCAGCAGACAGCTGCCTAAGAATGCTGAGGCACAAAGATCTTTGCCTGACAAAGCCAGTTTAGCAGTTCCTCATCCCAGGAGGATGAGTAAGAAAGTCACTCAGGAAAAGGGTTTTGTCTAACCCAGCAGGTGCTCAAACCACCATTCCTAAATTTGGTGCTGGCAACAACAGCTTCAACATCGTATTTAGGCAGTCAAGTGAGCAAAAAATCTGTAAGCTATTGAATATCATCTTGTCACAGTAAATGATGGAGTAGTTCAAGGCTGAGAAATACAACTGCCAGTCATGTCTTCTGTTTTAGACTACCCTAATCCATTTTTGATTTAAATATAGCACAGAGCACCCAAATGAATCCAGCACAACTCTGAACAAAGACCTTAGCTCAGCTCTTTTGCATATGCTTCCTCTCTGTGAATGCTTCAACTCCAACTCAGCAAAAATATGATGCAAATGTCTTTTAGGAAATACAGAAATATTCTCATACTCGATGCCCATTGAAAAGTTCATTCTCTTTCCTTGAAACTAAGATTGCTCTTCCCTTGAAGCCTGTAAGGTCTGCAACTAAGAGTACTGAAAATATGCTCCAAGGAACTGTTAAATCCACTCATCAGAAGCAGTACAGTAACTCTGGTTAAAGTTGACTGTGTTTCAGGATCAGACAGCCCTCACAATTTATCCTCTGTGATAGACACAGATTGATTTTTTTGAGAAAGAAATTATTTGCTTTGAGCTAACACACAAATCCCATACCTTTATAGAATCATAGAACTGTTTAGGCTGGAAAAGACCTCTAAAATTATCGAGTCCAACTGTAAACCCAGCACTGCCAAGTCCACTACTAACCCATGTCCCTAAATGCCACACCTACACGTTTTTAAATTCCTGCAGAGTTGGTGATAATTTACTGGAAACAGGTAGCCTGTAATAATATTGGACAACTCTTTTGGTGATGAAATGGGCCTGATCCTCTGGTTGTTCTGCACATGCTCCATGATGGCCCTCAAGAGATCTGCTCCATGACCTTCCCTGGTACCAAGGTCAGGCTGACTGGCCTATGGTTCTCCAGATCCTCCTTCTGGCCCTCCTTGTAGATGGACATCACATTTGCTAACTTCCAGTCTACTGGGACCTCCTTGATTAGTAAGGACTGCTGGCAAACGACTGAAAATGGCTCATTACATCCTAGAGTGTCTTCTTGCAAGCTGTTTTGACATTTCTTCTCTCCCTTTTGTTTCAAAATCCAGGGAGACTAATTTAGGCAGAACTACAGTTGAGTATTCTTCCAAGCTAGAGAAATTATGCATCATTTATGCTGCACAACATGCTATACAATGTCCACCATCAAGTTCCAGAAAGAGGCTGTTAAACTTACCCACCTATGCATTCTCAGGAGAATAGAATGAAACATTTCTGACAAAAACTTTTATCTCCCCCATTTACAGTAAACATGATTATTCTTTTTTGAGATAAAAAAGCTGTTTTAAGTTCTTCAATGCTGAAGTACTCTGGGAAAGCCAACAATAAAGAATACAATTGATTCTTCTGTATTTTCAAAAGTTGTGCTTGAATAACACTAAGACGACTCATGATGCTTTTGTTCAGTCATGTTTTCCTGAATTTTTACTTTTGTTGGTCCGTCCAGATGAAGACAAAGGTCCAAAGTGTGGAAGTTTCTGATATTTGTATTCTACTGTAGTAATGGTCCTACCAATGCAGGGTAGACATTCGTCTGGTCCACATGGCTAGGAAAGAAGGTAAAATCAGAGAAAGCATGGTTATGTGTTCCCTAGAGCATGTCCCCAGATCCCAGCAATTAGGAAAGAGGGAAGAAAGAAGGAATATCCTTTATGGAGATAAACTTTTTCAGCTATCAAGTTATGTAAAAACATGATACTCAAGTATGAACAATATGGTTACTGTGTCTGCCTGTCTTCTGCAATAAATCTTGATCTACATTTTCATTTCTACTTAATGTAGACTTTCATCACTTGCTATCCTCTTCCTGCAAGGAAATTAAGGTTACTTTTAATCCTCTTTTTTCAATACCTGTTCTGAGCTGTTCCCAAGAAATAGAGAACTTTCACAGAGACCTCTAGAGAACTTTCACAGAGACCTCTAGGTTTCTCTGCCAGTATTAATCCTCCTTCAGAACCTGCTTCTGCCTATGGGCCAGAATCAAACTTTGGAATAATTTTTGAGTTCAGGTCTGTCCCTAAATGAATCTCTTTCCCCCCCATTTTTCTCCATCTCTTCACCCAGCACTAGCTCCATAGGCAAGGAGATGCTTGGAAAGCAGACTAAATTAGGGGAAAAACTTTCTCTGGTCCTTACCTCTCTGACTCAGCAAGGAAAAAGAAGGAAAGGCTGGGGCTCTAAACATAGTCCCCGACTATCTATCAGAGGCAAAGAGTACCACAGAGCCTGGTAAAAACACAGTAACTCAGCATGAACGCAAGGAGTGAGTTAGTTATGCTGTCTAGATTTATGCCATTGAAAGTCATCACCAAAATAAAACTCATCTTCAAAACCGTCATTATTTCGCACTCAGAAAATTTAAAAAGCAAGTCAGGAAACCCATTTTCTTCTTTCTATGTGATATTTTCTGTTCAGAAGTGAATGAAAGAAAACATTTGCTGTTACTGGAAACATTAGAGGATCTCGGTGTCTCTGTCCACACCAGATTCTGCAGCAGTGGCATCATCCTTACCTTTTGAAGAACAAGAGGATAATCCCTGAATTGCACATGCTCTTTGACTTTTGTGGCTCCCAGAGAATTTGAAGGGGTTTAGATGCCTACAGCCCATGATAGAGTGCAAGCCTGAGATACAGCATTAGAAGCAGTAACCCATCACACTTTCACAGCACAGCTGGAGCTGTGAGGAAAAGGCAGCAATTTCACTGCCTATTCTTTATCCTACCAAGAACCACATTTAATCTTCCAAAAAGGAAGACAGAAGAACCTGCATGTGACCCTAATATTTTCCAGCTGGCCATGACACTGAATAAAAATGTCAAAGTAAAATCTACTTTTCCTGTAGCTGAGCAATAAAGACACTTATGCATCACATCCCAGACCTGAAGACATGATTTTCCTGGAACAGGATATTTTGCTCATCTGAATCTCTCCTCTGGAATCAGCAACATTTCTGCTAATAAGAGACAGACCTAGATTGAGTCTTGTGTCACCACTGGGGTAGACTGGGAGATGAGAAAAAAGGCAGAGGAAAAAATTCTCAGCTATTAAAAACCAAGCTCTAATCTGATTCTTCTGTGTTTATAAAAAGAGCGAGTGGAAGTTGATGCACCCACTAAGAAGGCAAGCACTGTCATCACTGACCTTAGTGGGTGATTTGTGCCTGCCTTTTGCAACACAGCCCTCTATAATGCTCCTTGGCAGCAGACTGTTCATCATCATCTGGCAGCTTTAGTGGAACTTTAGTGGCTAAAGGGGAGAACTTTATGGGGAAGGAGGGGGAATTTTCCTCCCTCCCTCGCCTTGCTCAGGAACTAGGAGGTGCAGCCTCAGGAGCTGGCTCTAATTGGTAATGGAATGTCTAGATATAACTAGGTCCTATGTACACCCCTGTCCTTGAATGGATGTAATGTCAGCTGTGATCATGGGCTTATTATGCCAAGCATATTGAGACAGCCTGAAAAACTGGGTTTTTTTCCTTACTGACACAACATGAGGAGACTGCTCGTTCTTCGATGACAGCGGCCTGCAACTTGGAACTGCAAGTTCTGACTCAGGTGGAGTCAGAGCCATGTCTCCTCATTTACACATTGCAAAGCAACTACCAAGCTAGGTAACTAAGAGCTCCCTGACTCCTGCTACCCCTTGAACAGAAAGTCCTAAGCAAGAGTCCTACAACATTGAGTGAGCACCACACAAGCAAAGCTGCAGTGAGTTTACAATCAGTGATTCTTCCCTGACATGACGACTTTGGGGGAAGGGTCTATCATCCCAATGGTAAGTTACACAAATTCTTCCTGCAACAGCCAGAGCCTTGATTGTTTGCCATGGCTGAAGGCATAAAAAAAACCACTGTGTCATGAGCACAGAATAATGAAGAAACGTGTCAATAGGATCATATATGTCTGCTGTTGGTGCAGTTACAAGCTCTCCATAATATTGCCCTATATTGCCTCTTTGCAGAGACCACTTGGTAGATTTCTCAAAGCTCAGACAACATTTAATGTCAGAAGCCTTGGGCATATGTGATAATTCCTTTAAAGCCTTGTATGAAAGAATATAAAAGATGAAAAAAAAGCAAGTTTACCTTTGAAAACTGCTTTCTGACTTCATAGGAAAATATTTTCCCCAGGCTTTATTAAACACAATATTGAGTAGGAGTCAAGTCACATGTATCTGTGAAGCAGAGTATGGCAGAGCAGGCACAAAATAGTGTTTTATATAAATATTTTTCTATAGAAATTGTTAATTTTCATTGCTGGCATACAAAAGGCAAAGGTAATAAAGAAGGGTAGAGGAGAACTTGACATAAAATAATTTTTTTTAGTATTTGGTATCTCTAATTAAAAAGATATCAACATCAGAAAGATGTGTAAAACTAACAGCAAGAGAAAATTGTCTTCATTTTCTTAACAACACCAGACATCTTGAAATATAGAGGTCAGATATAACTGACTTTTAATATGGCAAAATAAACCCCAAACATTTTTAAAATCTATATTTCAGAAATGTTCATAAAGTCCGAACAAATCAAAATGAGCTCTTGCTGTCTTCCATCAGCTTTTCCCAATTCAATACTTCTCTATCCTCCCTTCTTTCATATACATGCTTCTTATTTTTCCCATAAGAAATCTAAGTTGACAGATTAAAATAGCCCATCTATTTGATTTCTTTAAAAGTAATTGAAGTTTCAAGGAGTCAAGCTAAGGATATAAACACATCCCAAACTCAATACCACTCTTCTTTGAATATTAAACCCATATATTTAAAGTCCTTCACATGACTAAGCTGTGAATCCAAAATCTTGTTATGCACAGCCCCTCACATCAAGTAGCAGAAGGAAACAGAGTGACAGTTTCCGTACAAGAGTTCCAGAAGTCTCACTGTACAACAGTTGTTACTGTTAAAATTCTTTAAAATGCATTGCAGTGATGAAGACAGAAGCTACTGGTCCTTGTTATACTTCATTACTCATTCAACTCATATGAAAATACACTGTCACAAATACCGGTGTGAAGTTCATTCGGAGGAATACTTTTACTTGCAGTCACACAAGCATCTCTCTCTTTCCACTCCTTCTGTTTTAGGCTTTGATCTTATCAGAAACTTCAGGACAAACAGAAATATGACCAGCCCCAGCTACAAATATACCCCAGAATTTAAATATCAATTGATCCCTCTACAGAACCTAGTTAACAAGAAGCACATGTAAATTCACTCAGTTCAGTGGAAGGTTACTTCTAGGCAAGACCAGCCCTCCAAGTACTAGGGCAGAGTTGTAAGCTAGTTGAAAGACAGAGTTGCCAAGGTGTTTCTTCTCATGTGATATCAAACTGGATTATGCTACTAAACCTGCATTGAAAACTACATTACACCTCACATAAAAGTTGTAGTAATTTACTGTTTTGCAGAAAAAAAGTAAAATGCTCATAAAACAGCTCTGCAAGGTAGGTTCAGGCCAATAAGGTTTTGAATAAAGGACGATATCTAGGACTAAACATCCAGCAACTAAAAGAGGTGTAGATTGTCCAGACACATGAAAGACTAGAATACACAGCTACAGCACTGCTATAAATAAACAGCTAAAACAGAGCCTTCAAAGGCAGTCCTCTCCACAAACAATTGTCTTACTGAGAAAGATGAGATTAAAAATGCAAACAAAAAACTCAACTCTTCTGATGGAAATTCACATAAAATCTGAATAATACAGTTGTCCAAGAGCCTGTCTAAATCAGAGCCAAATCACAAGCTGGGGAGACATCCAGGAAAAAAATAGAAGATTGTATTTTGAACTACAAGCATCATGTTTGCCACCAGTGTGACACTGTATTGATTACAGCATTGTTTATAATGCATGCATGATGGAGAACATTTTATTCTGTAAGCTACAAACCCGATATGAAATATTTTATCCTGTTTTCTCCAAGATAAAAGTCAGCATTTTCTGCTAGGTCAGTCTTTTACACTGAAACTACTGCTACCATGAGCTCTTGGAAAAACAAAAAGAACAAGAAAAAAAAAAATCAGAAACACAATGACAACATCTAACAAAATCCCTCAAATCTTACCAGTGCTACAGTTTCCCAAAGTACAGTCACTAAAGAGGATTTTTGTAGGTTGAGCCTTAACTTAAATGTGACCCCAAATTCTGATTACCTGAAGGTAAGCTTAATATCTTATCATGCTAAAATGTACTCAAGTTCTATATTCTCTTATTTTGATTAGATTGTAATTCTGCAGAAAGTCCTTTAACAGAAAAAAGGGAAAATAAAAATCTGTATGTGAAAGGTGTTAAAAAATAAATGTTCTGAGGGCAGATTAAAAGTCTGTTCTATAAACAAGCAAATAACACTTTAACATAAGTAGCATTACCAAGTAGCCCTACACTTGGAGAACATTCCAACTCTTCAGGAAAGATGCCTCATATTGTGAAATTTTGCCCATTGTTCAAAAAAGATGACACCACACAAAAATGGTGCCTGAGAGAATAATTTGC